>BMAW01114321.1:475927-589642 GCA_019974015.1 Nephila pilipes
TATATATATATATATATATATATATATATATATATATATATATATATTATAACTGTTTTTTATTGATTCAAAATAATTGACTCATGGTTTTTTTAATTGCATCATTGATAAAGAAGGGGGGGGGAATGGAATTGTGAAGCATATTTTTTTTTAAATAAAAAAAAAACACTCGAAATGTTTTTGGTTGCAAAATATTTAAAATTATTATCAAAATTATTTTAAAAAACTGTTAGTGATTATATTTATTATACAATTGGAAATTAAAAAGCATTGCGGCTTTTAAATAAATCTTGAATCTTAAGAAACATTTTGAACACACACGCACAAATAAATTTTGAGGATGTTTATCATTAGCAACCAAATACTGCCAAATCGGACTTTTTTTTAACTGAAAAAGATCGATTTTAAAACATTTGGTTGCTATTGAAATAGATAACTATTTAATTTTTTTTATTTAACTTTCAACGAAAATGCTATTTTGTGTCCCAAGTTCTCTTATAAAGCTTAGAAGGAGGGGGGAGGGGAATCTGAAATGTATATAAATTTTGAGTAAAAGAATAAAAATACATACAAAGGGAGAATGTAAATAAATTTAATCAAAAACAATTTTTGTAAATTGTTTTTAGTATAATTTGAGTATGAATATATAGTCATATTTCAATCGTAGAATTTTGTTTTTATTCTTCGCAAGGAAACTCCTCTTTTCAGATTTTGCATATGTTCTGTGAACAAACCTTACTTGAGATGTAATTGACTAATGCGTGGTCGACAATTTGTATATGTATTCGTATTGCTTGTTGACGTTACCGATTTCTTTAAATGTGTTTACTTTAAAATACTATGAATGTAAAGATTTCACATATAATTGAAAATAAGTGACCCAAAAGCAAGAAAATGTTTAACCTTTTATAATTATAAAATATTCTCGAATTAGCCGTATTTTTTCCTTTCAAATGAAAATTGAACTTATATAAACATGTTTTAAAGTGTGCATAAATTAAAATAAAAAAAAATGTACGCTTCAAACACGGATTTTGTTTCGTATTAATTCATATAAAATATCCCATGCCACCGATTCAAAGGTGGTGAAATATCTTACTTTTTAATAAAATAATTATAAAGTGTTTTACAACATTCGGATATTCAGAGCCATTAACTCATATCTTTCAGTGGGATGAATAAAATATTGCAAAAGATTTCTTTTTTGTGGAAATTATGGAAAAGCTATATAAGAATACGATATTCGTATACGATTTCAGACAAATCGAAGGAAGTATTTATTAACAGAAATAAATTCTTACTCATATATCATCACGAACAGCTAAAAGATTGGAGAAAAAAATACTGAGATTTAAGAAAAGACGAACCGGTTTTTGAATTCTTATCATAATACCAGAGAGAGAAGTTGGTAATCTAAATTTAAAAAGTACGGTATTTTATTGGTTCTGTAGAAACATATTGATCCTTTTTTTTTCATCGGGAATTTTGGAAGGGAAAGAAAGGGGGGGGGAGAGATCGGCAACTTGTACGACAAACTTGAAGGAAAAACATTATTTTCATAAATAACATTTTATGAGCAAAAAAAAAAAAATTATAAAATATCAAATATATTATTTTAATATTCATTTTTTATCCATATTCTTGCTTTGTTATATATAAAAAAAATTCCAATTAAGCAAAAAATGAAAAAAAAAAAAAAATAGAATTTTTTCAAATTATTCCAAGATTTCCTGGGAAGTTGAGTGAGCCACCATTCAGTTATATCCCATGATGTCATTAAAGAAAGTTTAAAACTTAACAAGCAACACATTAGCAACTGCATAAGTGACTTTATAAATGAAGTGATATTGTATGAAAACCGTTAAAAACATTCAAGATATTAATAGCAAAAATAAGCATTAAATATTTTGAAAACTCGATGGTTCTTTTACAGTTTTATTTTGCTTTTGAATCATAATTTAAATTTTATTTTGCGTCTGTTATTTGTGTTGTGTAAAAATGCAAGTAAAAGGTATTTGTGATAATGTTATAAATCACACACAATAGTTTCGAAAAATCGTATTTAAAGAAAAATAAGCTATTTAATTTGCCTATGTAAATCTCAGTTATTTTTCTTAATATATCACTAATGTGATTTTTTCTTAATATTAATTATTATTTTTAAGCAGAAATTTTGCATAAAAATATTTTTTGCGTTTTAGTTCAATAATTTTTAGATTAGTTAAATTATTAATTCTTATACGCATTTAGTTTCATAAAGTTAATTTATGTCAAGAAGAATTTTCACCTTATTGTCTATATTGAAGACGGAATGTTTTGAATAATCGTGACGTGATAGAAATTTACAAAATAAAATGAAGAAGAAAGAACTATAATTCATGAACTACAACGATTTTGTCAAAGGGGAAAGGGCAAGTATTTGGATATTTACGCACACCAAAATCATGGTAAGACAGGAATGCTAAACAAGAAACATATGATAGGAAAAGTAAATACTGACCACAAATACATCTGTGTGCACACAAAGCACACTAATGTCCGTTTCCCTTTCTTATCTGTCAAGGTCAGAAGTCAAAATCCAGATTAATCGTATTCCTCCGTAGGAGGTCAAACAATTAGACATAGTCTGGGGATACTGTGGCAGCGGTAGCCTAGTGGTCATGGTTTGGTTTTCATTCAGTCACGAGTTCGATCCTTGGCCGCCAAAGACCCGCCGTGTAGCCGGGGCTGATGCACGTTAAATCTGTTCAGGGTCCAAAGTCCTCCCGTTGGCGTGGTTGGGAGAGGTGGGTTCCAGCTCACGTGTCGTCCTCGTCACTCGATCGAGGTTCAAAATTACGAGGTCTGTCACCAATAGCCCTCGTGTTGCTTCTAGTGCGAAGTTTATAAAAACTAATCTAATCTAGGCTGGGGATATTAATAAATTCCTAGAAGCATGATAATCATACCATAGCTGATAGTGATTATTTACGTAAGGATACAAGATCTAAGTATACAAATGCATATTAATAATCAATGAAGATAGTTAGGAACAGAATTTATCAACTAAACCATGGAGATGTATTATATTTATAGACATCTATGAGGACACTTACTTTTAAAATTATTATTCGAAAATTTAAATAATTTTTGTCATCTTTCAAAGCGATCGCTATAGTCTAGTGGTCCCGGTAGCGAACTCGCGGCAGCCGTTATTTCCATCTAGTTGTAGGTTTGAACCTTGTTGCCACTAAAGACGTACGTTAAATTTGTCGAATCTAAAAGTTCTCACATTGGAATGGTGAGGAAGTTCGGAGCGAGGGAAGTTCCAACTTAGGTGACGTCCTCATCACTTGACTGCGGTTCAGAATTGGGAGGTCCTTCGCCAATAGCCTTCGTATTGCTTCTGAGTGCGAAATTAATGAACAATTAGTCAATCAAAAAGCGTCTTGCGCAGGGGGTTTGACGTCATTACGTAAGTACGGGTATCATAATCTCGAGAAACCTTAAAGATTTTTTTCTTTCCCGTGGGTTTTGTTGCCTTTGGTAAGCGCCTAGCGATACTTTTCAATTTCCTACATTTTTCTTCTTGTCAATCAATTTTCATTCATTCTTTTTTTCGTTTTTTCCCCACATGTTTTGGTTACATTTACATCTTATTTGGCACAGTATAGCCTCATCTTGCGCCATTAAACTCTACTATCATTCACTCGCTTGTCCAGTGTTTAATGAACGTTCTCCTCAAAGTACCCACGTTAGGATGTTGTGAAATTTAGGAGAATGGAGAAACAGTTCGGTTGCCGACCTCGTCACTTGACAGAGACTCAAACTTACGAGGTCCGTCGCCAATAATGGTTGGGTTGCTTCTTATTGCGACGTTAATAAAAAGGGCCGCGGTAGCCTAGTGGTCATGGCTTCGGATTCGTGACCGGCGGTTTTCGTTCAGTCGCAAATTCGATCCTTGGCCGCCAAAGACCCGCCATGTAGCCGGGGCTGAATGCTTGTTAAATATGTTGGGGCCCAAAGTCCTCCCATTAGCGTGGTGTGGATGTTAGGAGAGGGGGTGCCAGCTCAGGTGTCGTTCTCGTCATTTGACCGTGGTTCAAAATTCCGAGGTCCGTCGCAAATAGCCCTCGTGTTGCTTCTAATGCGACGTTAATAAAAACTAAACTAAACAAACTAAAGCGACGTTAACAAACAATCAGTTTGATGATTATCTCTAGTTCATAGCGCGAATCAACTTAGACTGAATTGCCCAATCTATTCATTGTATCATAATATAATGAATACATAATCCGATTTTGAGCTCTTTAAATTAATAAGCATTAAATTTTAGGGTCTTAAGCTTCATAACCAAGGTACGCCCGTTGAGTAACGGGTGTTAGCGGAAAAGAAGAAATCGGTCAAGGGAACCCAAACCCATTATTCTTCGAACTGTCGACACTGAACGTTTTTCAAGGTTCCCGTCGGAAAAGACTTTACCAGAGTCGAATTTCTTCTTCGACAAGAAGACGATTAGCCCTTGAATGTTTAAATAAAAAAAAGGGTTATTAATTAAACTTTATCGTAGTGTCTACTCTGCCCCAGACATGTATTATCTTTCTGATAAAATACTTTACTTCGGGGTCTTTTTTTAATTGATAATTTTGGTTTCATCTCTCTTTTTCTACCTTTTATCTGTTGATTTATACGAATTTCGTTTGAGGTTGTGAGTGGGAGAGTCACATGTTTTAATGTTAAAGTAATATAAGAAGGGTGGGATAATATTCTGCAAGCAAAATTGATTTTAATATGCATTCTTTTTTTATTGGTACATAGTTTTATCAAAAATTTCCTCGTTGACATTATTATCTTGCTTTCTTCCCAGAAAAATATTTTCGATCCGCCTATGGTCCTTCCTACACGCTTTCGACATTTATTTAAGGAATTTGACGATAACTGACAGAGATTCCTTATCTCTCCGTTTTTGACAGAAGTGGTTGACGTTAATTTAATTTTTTGTAGCAAATAAGCTTACAGATTTTTAAAAACATTCTTATTCAAAAATAATATTTAACTTATATATATTTATTCAATTTTAAAAATTTAGTTTTAATTTCATTGTATTATTCAATTTTTAAATATATATATAATAAATTATTTAATACTTTATTGATCGAGGCTTTCGGAAGTTCGAATTTTTGAAGACAAATTAGCGTACACTCTATTACTATTAGATGGAAATTTTACTGCTTTATTTTCCTTTAAGTGGTAAATTTAAACTGCATTCTTTTGGTATCGAATTGTTCACTTCGGTTATTTTCGTAAGGATTCGGGAGTACATTTTTCTGTACACGAATACTTACCGCCAGGCTGCTACACTGCGCTGCTCGCATTTTCGCTCTATGTTTATCGTCTGTCAGTTTTTATTTCAGTACTGTATTTCGTGTTTTCTATCGGGCTACATGTTCGGTTTACACAATAGTACGACAATATATAGTGCAGCAAAATGTCCCAAACTCCAGCAAGGGTACTTCAAGTGCTAATAAAACTAATAAGCTCAAGCATGCGACTAGAGTAGCTCGTTACAGCTATCATTGTACTGTATTATTTTTTTTAGCCCTGTGTTCGTATCAGTGCAATAATATTCAATTAAATTAATAGACAATATTTGGATCCAACTTTGTAGTCACGAGAATGACGGAATTCTAGTTCGGATATATTTATTTTGTCTACACAGGTTCAGAAATGTGCATAAACACGTTAAATAAATGTTTTAATAGTTTGCAATTTTACCTAGAGTGATTTATCTTTGGTATTCTTGTTAAAACTATTTTGACGCTCGATAATCCGGCTCAGCCGTTTTCCCGAACGAGAGATTAAAGAGCAGTTAATACACATGAATGACTTTCTCTTATTTTCCTTATTAAAAAATAATCAAAATATAGATAACAGCAGAACACTCCAATTAAAAATATTGCTCACAGCCTTATGTGATCGCAGTAAAATACTTCATCAAAAAATATTATAACATATTCCTAATTGTCTGAGCTCTATTTTTTAAGAATATCGAACTGTATTATTTAATTGGAGAGTCTCCAAGTCTTTTTCAGTTTTCCCGTAAATTTCTAAATAGCTTCAATTAAAAAAAAATGCTCCCATGTTCAAGAAATAAATCCTAGAGAAATAAAATAAATGCTTCGTAGATTTTGAAAAAACTCGTGTAAAGGGCTTCCCACTGAAAACATTTCCCCAAAGTTCTTTATCTAAATTGGCTGTACAGATTGTTTCACTGTAACAGTCTATGAGATGAAATAAAACGTTCCATAAATGTAATAAAAACTAAGCGTTTTAATAAAAGATTCTTTGAATTCCTACTGATACATGTTTCTTATAAAAAAAAAAATGCTCAATTACATTTTCATTCAAAACAAAAACTTATTTCTTAAAATTTTTTAAATAATTTTATAAAAAAAGAGATTAAATGTTTATTGTATTGGTATTTTACAGACTTTACATAAAAAATATTTTTTTTAATTCATTTTGCTTTTACGATTTGCTTATTGTTCTACAAATAAACTGAATTTTTGAATGAATTACCTAAATAAAATAGAAATGGTAGTGAATTCGTTTAATCAGAATTATACATAAGCTTACTGTATTTATCTTATCTGAAAGCCTCAATTCGACCGATTCTGCGAGCAGTTTAACAGCTTCAAAAATATTTTTTTTTTCCTTATCACTGAACGAATATTTCTGTCATCGGAGATTCAAGCTGGTTTCAATTTTTCAGTTCCGCTGTAGTGGAAAGTATTATTTGATTCTCCGCTTACATTTTATTTCAGGCAATAACAGAAACAAACTTTTATTACTATTCAATTACCCTTTATGCAAATTTAGGAGTTTCAACCGTATAATTTTACTATCGTAATAACCAATTAGGCTTCATGCTAAATATTTAATCAGGAAAATCTCAACATTACATTCGGTTGAACAAAATGTTCTTATTCATGCATATGTTCTTTTCCTCACTTGATTCTTATTTAGGACTGAAACTATGCCACCTACAACGGCGGTATGGGCCGCGGTAGCCTAGTTATCAAGGTCGTGGACTCGCGATCGGCGGTTTTCGTTCAGTCGCGGGTTCGATCCTTGGCCACCAAAGACCCACCGTGTAGCCGGCGCTGATGCACATTAAATCTGTCGGGGCCCAAAGTCCACCTGTTGGCGTGGTGTGGATGTTAGGAGAGGGGGTGCCAGCTCAGGTGTCGTCCTCGTCACTTGACCGTGGTTGAAAATTACGAGGTCCGTCGCCAATAGCCCTCGTGTTGCTTCTATTGCGACGTTAATAAAAACTAAACAACGGCGGTATATCCTCAATATTATGGATACATTCCGAAACATTTAAAATCATTCGCGCAAAAACGAAATATTATTTGGGTTCCAATTATTGTGCTTATAATTTTCCGATAACACCTGAAATGTTTTTGTTCAGCGCTTGAATTTTTCAAGAGATTGACTTAAATATAAATATTTCTGGCAAATTCAGCTTTCATTTCGAAATCTATCAAGCAATAAGAAATTAAATATTGATTGATTAAAAATTTATACATTTCAAAACAAAGAAAAATTGATTTAAAATTAATTCTGGAATGTTTCTTCCGAAATTAATTTTGAGGTTTGATTCCACTGAGGACTCGATGTCTGGAATTATATGGGTTGGGAGTGTTACTATACGTTAAATGGATCTGGACCTCTAAGGGTTTTCATGGAGTGGTGTGGAAGTGAGTAGAAAGAAATACCAGTAACTTGTACCACGAAGTATTAGTTTTGATGCCACAAAGGACTCGTTGAGCGGAATTATATAGGTTGTGAGAGTTACAGCATGTTAAATAAATATAGACCTTTATATCCTTCCATGTAGTGGTATGGGATTGCATAGAAGGAGATACTCCCAGTAACTAGATACTTGTTATTGGTTATGCGGAATAATATGGCTTGGGAGGATTGCTACATGTTAAATAGATCTAGACCTCTAAGTACTTCCATGGAGTGGTGTGGAAGTGAGTAGAAGGAAATACTATTAATTAGTATCATTAAGCACTAGTTTTGACTCTTCTTAGGATTCGTTTTGCTGAATTATATGGGATGTAATGGCTGCTACACTTTAAGTGGATCTAGACCTCTAAGGGCTTCCATGGAGGGATGTGGAAGTGAGTAGAAGGAGATACCAATAATTATTACTACTAGGTACTAGTTTTGATTCCACAAAGGATTGGTTGGGCGGAATTATCGATGTTGTGAGGGTTGCTACTTGTCAAACGGATCTGGACTTATAAGTCCTTCCTTGGTGTAATGTGGCAGTGAGTCGAAGGAGATACCAGTATACACTAGAAACTAGTTTTGATTCCCTTAACAATCTGTAGAGTGGAATAATGGGGGAGGGGGAAATTGCTACAAGTTAAAAGGAACTGGGCATCTGAGTCTTCCCATAGTGTGGTGTGGAGCTGAAAAAGGGAAGTACCAACTCTGTTGTCCTCATCACTTGACCGTTGATTTGAAATTACGAGAAATACTTTGTGATTTTTTAAAGAAATGTTTGGCACGCCTTAGTCATATTTGACTATCGCGTCATAAATCTACTATCACGTGAAATCGCGAAGTTCGTTGCCAATAGTCCTCGTATTGCTCTAGGTGATATTAATTCGAATTTTTTTTTATTTAAGAACAATTAATGTTACTAATGAAAAAGATTTGTTCGATTCATTTTGCTTTGTTTTAGCATTTAGAATTATAATAAATTTTATCTGCAATTAATATAGACATTTTTTTAATTCGATTTTTTGAAGTGCGAGATTAAATGCGTCGGGAATTTCAAAGCTGTGACAACGAAATTCTAAAATTATTGACAGAGGATATGTCTCTCTAGATTGAAACTAAAACCCGTTTTCCGACCCCGCCATCGTATTCATCGTCACAAAAAGCAAACAAATTAACATGAGCGATAATGTTTCAGCCCCTTTCAATTTATTGGAAATCAAATGCTGTATTATCACCGTAAAACGTTCCGAAATGGTCGATGTAGAATGAATAATACACAGCAACCCTCTAGCGGACGATGTAGGCGTTTGGTCTGCGACGTCACTGCTGACGTAAGCGCTCGAGCCTTTGCTCTGCTTCGTTGCCAGATCTTCATATCTAGACGCAGTTAAAGTAACGGGTGGAACTGTCGACGGCTTTTAGCTGCGGTATTTCTACATGTAACGGGATTTTCTTTTTCCTTTTCTTTTTTTATTCTTTAGTTTCTTTTTCGTTTCGGGGTTAGGGTAGGAAACGAGAAAAAACCAACCTTTTGGAATTTCGTGTTCTTTTACTTCGAACGATGATCCTGAAAGAAATCTGTGATGTGTTATAAACTGGTGCGCGAATAATATCGTCATTCGGTGCCCGTGGTGATCGTTCCAAAAAGTGTCGTAATTTTCTAGTAAAAACTGCAACATAACTCTCATTTTCCAACAGTCGACTTTCACAAACTGTTTCATTTGGACTCCTGTATTTCCTGGACTCTAATAGAAAAACATTATGATTTAGAGCAGAACATCTGTTAATTTTCTGTTGTGTTTTTGAGGTACTGTGTTAGAAACACTCTAGATTTTGTTTGCTCCTCTAGAGTTCGTAAAAACAGTTGTTTGGCAGAAAGGAAATGTGTCACACTTTATCTTCTGCACGTTTCGTTTTCTACCGATTTCACATTTCAAAATAGTGACGTCAAAATTTGTGCCAGACAGAGATCTGACTGTGTGAAACACTTTCTTTTTTGCACTTTGCTTCAAGACATTCGGATTATTGTTAATCACATAACTGTTTATTGTTTGACTGATTTAAGAACAGTCATCGGTCAGAAGAAGTGAAAACCCGGAATCTAGATTCAACATACAGATAACTGGTGAGTAGCAATTTTATTTTTTTCCGATTTTTTTTTTTTTCAACTGAAGTTTCGGTTAAACGTAGTAGTGAGAAATATTTCCTTTCAGAATTTATTTCTTAGTCGATTTTTGATGATTATTTACATATTTAACCATTTAATTTTTATCTCAATTTTTTTATATAATTTTTTTTAAATAAAACATTTAATGCACCCAAGGTTCCACTTGCTGAAAATAGGGCAGACATGATTTGTGAGAAGCAGCGAACGCAACCTATTTTCAGCTCTTCCTGAATTCCGAGTTTTCTAGTTCTTAATAGTTAGAAATTTAAAATATGAAAAAAAAAAAAGAATTATGAGTCGCATTATTTCGTATTTTAGTGAATAACAGTTTATTGTGTCCTGAAGAAAATAAATAAATTTCCGAGAAAAAGTTTCGTTTTCCCCCAATGTAATCTATTTTATTTCTGTCGTAGTTTTACAATTTAACCAAATGCAGAAAGTATTAGTAATGATATATGTGTTATTTGCACTTCCGCGTCAATCCACCTGTAGTGAAGTGGGGTTGATTTTTGAGGAAAGAAAATGCCTTTTCTTCCCTCTCTTCCCCCATCCCCCCATGTTCTATAACAGACCTTGAGCAAATAAAATAGTGCATGCTTCAATGAACAATGATGTCTCACGCACCGAATTCTTTTCAATCGTGATTGACTCATGAATTACATTCCATTGCACTCATTCGAATATTTAATTATTTGAATTGTATTTTGCACCTATTGCTTGAAATACCTGATTGTATCTGTATGCCAGAGGTAAAGGGCACGATGTCCATTTTTGAAATTTTACATAAGAGGGACTTTAAAAAGTCGTCTTTTTTTGTCAATGAATATTTTTCAATAAGCATTTGTACATATTCATTGAGCTACTAATTTTCAAATTATCAATTCTATTTTAAGCGTTATGACTTTTTAAAACTTTTTTTTGTGTTCTATTTTAAGAAATGGACATGGTACCTTATATAATTGTTATACAGATATAATTGATCTTATTTGTCTTAGTAATCAAACAAGAGAAAGAGTTAGAATTTTGTGTGATTATAATCAGTTTTATGTTGATAATGTACCCCTTTTTTTCGGTATTTGTTAAAATTTACTAATCTATTTTGTAAATATTAACTTGAATGAGGTCCGTGTGATGTATAAGAATATTTCATCACAGCATTTGAAAATTTGCATTTCTTTCACAATTCGATAACTTAGTTATTAAACTGCATCATAGTTCAAAATTTTAATATCGAGTTAGGTTAATTTTTTAAAAATGTTCTTTGATACGTTATTGCATTAGAGATATGTGTGAGCATTGTTTTGTAGTTACTTTTTTTTCTTGTGAAAGATTACGGATGCATATTTGTTCCAGTATACGCTTGTCAAAAAAGATTGATTTCAAGTTTTTATTGATATTTTATCAGTTGTAAAATATATATATATATATATATCAATCATTAAATCGCAGGAATTTAATAATAGAATTTTGGAATTTATATGAATTAGTAACAAATATCATCTGAATTAACCGTAAAATATAATTTATCACTTTCCGTATTTCAAGTATTGTGCTTTTGTTAAGACAACTCTAGAAGCCAAAAGGGAGAGAAAAAAAATTCCTTATCTATATCCCTGAAAAGAACCTGTTGATATTTTCTCTCTCTCTCTCTCTGATGCAATAATTGTTTTAGTTCATTGATTTAATTGAAGGTTACTTTCTTCTCCTCCTGTATTTCTTTGTTAGTGGAAATCGAAGGTAGCTTTAATTTTTATCATATAACATTTCCTTTTGAGTTTTCTCTAGAAAGTTCACTGGAAGCCGAAACAATGGAAATTAAAAAAAAAAAAAAAAAATGTGATTTTTTGAAAAACTAATTACTACTAATATCTTCATACTTTATCTATTGATGTGTTTTTACAATAGTGATTTTATAAAGTTTTATCTTAAAAAATGTTGTTTGAGGATTTGTGACTTGTGTTTTCCATTGTTTAGCGTATGTTTTAGTTGCTCTGTAATAAATAATTTTCTGCTTTATTAATCACGCGTGGATTGTTGTTACGAAATATATATCATTCGAAATTCAAATATAATTATGTGTTTAAGGCTGTTCTCGCGTAATATCAAAGAATAGGACTCGAAATTGGAACACTTTTTCTGATTAAAAACACTTCCCAATATTATAATTGACTTCTGACTTCGCCATCCTAAAGAGAACAGTGTATTTTATTATTTTACTCATTTGCATGTGAATCAATCAATTTTTTCTGGCATAAAATGCGTTACATATATCGTCTCCTATGCCGTAATGCAAAATGTGTTTTAAACTTCTTTTGAAAAGTGGAGTATTTTTGAAATGTTCCTAAATTTTAAGAATATTAAGTCGTAAATAGATGTATGTGTTACTATGTCACAAACTTATATGACAATTGGGACAATTTTCTGCTTGGAAATGAATGTGTTCCGATAGGGTTCCTAAAGTTAGGAAAGGTGCTCCGATAGAGTTCTTTGACATCAGACGAAGACAGTCTTAAATTGGAATCCGAATCATAAATTTTTTTCCAAGTGCTGAAATCGCTAAATTAGTTGTGGAGAAATATAAATGCTTCCTACATATTCATAATTTAAATGTGAAAAATATAATGTATATTCATAGTATTCTAAGCTTGGTTGTAATTGGTGCAAATAAACATTTAAATAAATAATTTTAATCATATGGTGTTTCATTTCGAAACGTGTAAATGCACGGATTTGCTAATTAATTACATAGTTATTTTATATGCTCATTATCTACTTCAAATATTAAGTTGAAAATAATTATTTAACATTTTCTGTGAATCAATATTGTTTAATTTTTACTCTCACGCAAGCTTAAATGGGTAATTAATTTAAACTGTCGCTTTTTTTTTTTTTCTTTTCTTTTGCCGTTTATCGACGGTACATTAAGTGACTAATTTTTTTAAAATAAGTTTTCATGTGTTCGCAGCATGATGAACCTATTTTTTCAAAGTTTTATTTTTCGGAGATTTATGTTATTTCTTTGGGAATGCGCGAATTTACTGCCTTGTCGAAATTTATTCAGGGAATAATGTTTAAAATAATGTCAAATTATTTCGCATATTATTCACCTATTCAACATATTTTCCTACTCTTATTTCTTACTTAGTTGATCGAAAAATAAAATTAATTAGTGACAAACAACATTTATGTGCTAATTTAAATATTTGACCTTTTTCCCAACGTTCATTGTTCGATAAGCATATTCAGGGCAACTTAAGTAAAAAGCATTCAACTCTTCCAGAGTCTACATTAAATTCGTGAATTTATTTTTGTATTATTGATCTTTATTATCGTTCTTTCATCTAATTAACTATGCTTTTTTTATGATTGCACTCATACTCTGTTTTTCTCCAAAATCAAATCTTGAATGTAGGACAATAATAAATTCGAATGCATAGCTTAATTGCTAAACCGTACTTATAGAATGCTCATTTTAATCATTTTCCATCCTCGCAGTTTAATTTTAGACTATATGAATTAGTTCTAAATGAATTTTAAACCTCAGACATTTTGAAAAGTGGATTTTCGATTTTGAAAGTAAAATATCTCTTTTAGTTTCAGATGACGTTTCACAATGATAGAATGCTCTTTCTTTGACCTTGTTGATAAAATAGGTATGGATAGATTGATAAGATAGGAAATAAATTATCTTACAAATTTTCGAAATGTTCCTGATAAGGTCAATTTTTTAAAGAAGCTGTTTTCTTATTTAAACCTTAAGGAATTTACATATAATCACTGCAGTGTGCAGTCAGTCAATCAATTTGTTTTCTGAACTTCTACTTCAAATTCCATTTGGGAAAGCGGATTATTGGATAACAAATTTCGCTTAAGTTTTACTCGTGTTTTGAAAGTTTAATTAATTGATTATTTTTTCCGGTGGTTTTAGGTTTTCTAAATAGGCCCTATGTTGCTAAATTTAAATGAGAATGCAATGTCACAATTTTAAAAAAAATTGTGTTTAATTAATTTACGCGATGAAAACTTAGAAACTGGAAACCTCATTTGTGTTGTAAGAATTAATTGCGCTTTAATGCGAGTGAAGATAAGAAAAAGCTATTTATTTGCCAAATTTTAAAATCTTTTGCGCTCGAACAATCAAAATATCTAATTATCTCCTGTCTCATGATATACGTTGAGCAAGTAACTATTTTTTCCGCTCTGCACATTTTAAAATCAAATCTCTTTTTGAAATAGTGTTCCTGTACGTATTTGTACTTTCAGAAAGGTTAAACCTGTAACAAATAATGGTTATCAAAAAGCATTGTCTATAATACAACGTTGTTAAGAGGAGCATATGATTGAAAAGAAAAATGCAAGGAAGATGAATCTTTTTGGTTCGAAGACGACTGCAAACCATTCTGTTCACCTTGAACTGTTCCGCTAATGTCACAGCTGTTAGTCGCGTATGATGAAACTCGCTTCGTTTCGGAAAAATAACTCTCTTTCGTAATTGGGGAACGAACTCGTGCTTTGCTCTCGCTCTCGAATGCGTCGTGTCGCGTGGACCGCGCCGAAGACGTCGCGCGTGCTGCACTTGCTTACGGAAGAGCTCTCCGCATTAAAACAGTAGAACTCTTTGGCTGTTTGTGTCTCTATAGTTTTTGAATATTTTAAAAGGTATTAATATTTATTACTCACTATTCAAGAACAAAAAAATGTTAAATACTGTCAAGTTATTAATATTAATTACTAAGTGTAGCCGAGAATTATGATCCAATTATTATGAAGAGGTAGTAACAGTAATCGTTATAAATATCTTTCAATTTAGAAACAATAAATTTCTAATATTATTCATTCGTTATGAAAAAAAATATCAGCAGTTATAGCTAAGGATATTCATAGTTAATAATATTTATTCTTATGTAAACAAAATAATTAAAATCATATCCGTTGAAGACTAGTTTCAATACGTAGTAACTCCTTTTGTTCTTTCAAACAATCTGAAGTGGATCGTGTATCGAACTTCTGACTCAGAAGTGAAAATGCATCATTTAAAGTCATGGCCTTTTTCTGTCAGAAGTATTAAAGTTTTTTTAGTATTTTTATGGACGTTACAAGTGATTAACGGTTTTATTTTCTGGCTTTATAATAAGCATTATAAATATTCGCAAAATATCAAACATCTTCTGTTCATAAAAATGGGATTTATTTGTTACGAATAATTTTATTTTTCCATTGATTATAAATTTTTATATCTTTTCATGGACAATCATTTTATTTTTATTTATTTCAATGGTATATACTGTCTACTTTTATATCCGCTTGGAGTAATTTAGTGAAATTTCCTTTTTAATCATTTCTTTCTTTAAAAAATTACGTTATTTTAGAATACTTAAAGCCAATTAGTAAAGATAAGATTTTATTGGTGACCTATTTTGAAAGAAAAAAAGGATGCCATATTTTAATTTTTTAAAATTACCTTTGATGGCAAGAAAGAATAGATTAATCGTCTTAATTGTGTTTGAAAACAGATCAAGCATTTTAAAAATCTTATGATCCATAGTATAGATCAAAAGTCTTATATTTTCGAATGTTTTTATTGATTTTTTTTTTCTGAATGTTTTTGTGAAAGAATCTTTTCTCCACATTTTTTGATGTTCTAATTTTTTAATGAAACCACCGTTAAGGACTCATTTTATAAAATGGCGAGTTTTTTTTTAAAAAAAAATTATTGCTTTATATCGATGCACTATAATGAGATTTTTTTTTTATATGAGCTTTTTTTAAAAAAATAAGTGTCATTTCTTCTCGAAACAAAATGTTATGTTTCAGAGGGTTCTATAAATCTGTTTTATTTATTCTAAGTGGTAAGTTTAATGAAATTATTCGTTGACTTTACTCATTTCTCATCGTGATGGCTTACTTTTATTCATGTTAAATTTATTTACGGTTGAAAAGAACTTAAAATTAATTTAAAAATCGTCTTTCATAATGACTGTAAGAAAAAATTAGCGAGCGTAGAGTAATTAATAAGAAATAAAATCGTATGAAACAGTTTTATTGTTATATTTGTTTGATAAAATCATCTTATTTCTTAGAAATTGAGTATAAATAATCTAAAATCGTTGGCTTTGTTTGTAATTCGTTCTTAACCTGATCTACGAGTATTGTTATGTTATTGTAGTTCAAAGAGAAGGGGGAAAATTCCTTTGTTATGTTTGTATAAGTTTTATATAAAAATTAATACTTAGTATTAAAAGGAGCTAAGGAGTAAATAAAAATCGTGGATATTTATTTAGCGATTTTAGAAAAAATGAAATCATTCTAAGTAAATTACTAAAAACCACATAGATTTAGTGCATATTCTCAGAAATAATTTTGATCATTAACCTCTCATTTCCCCCCATATAAGTTTCATGGTATTCCAGCCATTACTTTGAATACGCCAGTTTTTATCACGAAAAAAAAAATGAATTATGAGGTGTTTTTTTTTAAACAATGACGTTTATGAAATATATTTTCCCTGGAAACATCTCATTTATAATTCAAGATTTCCTAGTACGAGATTTTAAAATTAAAAAAAAATAGTGAAAGGAAAGAAAAAATAATACAGAAAAGAGAAAATAAATTCGACTCCAGCTATGAAATAACCAAAGGAATTCTGTCGTTAAAGAAGAAATTCACGCCGTCGCCGATTTTTTTAAAATTCTTTTCTTTATTCCGTTCTCCGTTAACATTTTTATTATTTTTTGACTCCTTTTTTATGTTTTTATTCTTTATGTTCTCCACTTCGGCAAACAAGGGGAAAAGAAAATAGCGATAAAATATTAAAAGAATGGGGAAAAAAAGTTTTTCGTGTAATTCGTTCTTTCTAATCCCTGGAGGTGGCGCTATTTGGGGCTAAGTGTAAAAAAAATTCCAATTCCAGTTTTTTGTACTATGTGTCTTTTATTCTTTTACAAATGCGAAACGTGAGTGCTGAATAAAATCGTTTGCCAGTTAAAAAAATAAGGCTCTTTAATATTCTATTTCTTTTAATGGCTTTTCGAATTGTAGTGCTCTGTATTTGAAAGTGTATTTTTTTCCTTTTCTTTTCCTACGCTCGGAGGCTTAATTAATCTTTATAATGAGTGCAGAGGAACTGGAAGATTATATTATTCAATATTGGAAAACATCTTAAAACCCAATGGAGTGGTGAAAAAATATTGAAAAACAATTCTTGACACTAAATGGAAGTTGATTAGTTTTGGTTATTTGTGCCTTATGTTTAAATGCTCGGTTAGTTAGTTGATTAATAGAAAATGTCGAATTCGGGTGAAATTGTTTTTCATTTTGTAGATATATGTTAATATCTCCGTGTGTCTGCTGCACAGGAACATTCTCCCGTGTACGAATAAAAAGTTGCTTTTTTGCGTTCAATTACTACTTAATTAGAAAACTTTTATTTATTTTTCAATTTAATCTAATTTTTCTATTAATCCAATAAATGCAAATATTAATTTTAAACTATTACTATAAATTATTCTATTAGCCGATGAGGTGAAAAATAAATTGACGAAGATTTTTTTTAAAAAAAATTATTTCTCAAATTGAATTCATTGAGGTTATAAGATATACAATGCAAATTCCTGGCAAGAGTTCATGAATTGATATGTAAATTTGCGCTCCACCCATAGGCGGATCCGGAAAGCTAACTCTTTTGGGAGGAGTATTAAATGTATATCAAAATTATATATATATATATATATATATATATATATATATATACCTATAATTTTTCCGTTTGATAAGGTGCATTTGTTCGGTACTTGCTTCTTTTTAAAAGAAAACTTTGTAGATGAAATACTCTTTGGAATGTATTAAAACATTTCTAAGATTTCAAAAATGACCCCAAGAATATTAACAATTAAGGTTTTATGTATTATAATTCTGTGAACGAATGTGACATAATTAATTCAAAATTTCAGTTTTACAGTGTAAAATGAAATTTCGTATCTCTAACAGGCGTATCAAAGTTGATTTGGTGATTTTAATTAAATTTTTTCTCAACATTTTGGTGTTTAATTAAAATATTAACCATAAAATGCAGGAATCACATATTGTTAGTTTGCAAATGTAGTTTTTAATAATTTCTTTTGTATTTGTTTTAATTTTTCCTTCTTTCCGGATGAAAAGTGAGAAATAATTGTTTGACCTCCCCCCACAACACTGTTTCACCACAGGTAATTATTTCTAAGTTTAAATAAATTGAATTATTAATCGAATAATCACATATTTATTTGCTGAGATAAGTAATTATTTTTTTTCGTAATAACTTTAATATGCACCTTATACGAACAAAAAGAAATATAAAAAAAATATATTTCAGCCATATTTTCGTAAATCGATTTCGTTGGCCTTATAATTTAATGCATTGCGTTATTTATTCTTTTGCAAGAAACTTTGAGATACTGACTTCAGATTTATGCAGTAATTATCATTGTTTCAAAGCGCTCAATGACTTTTCTCTCTATATAATTTAATCATGTGATACATTCATTTTTGCTAAATAAAGAAGTCTCGCCTTAAAATACGATGCGAAATTCCTTCCAGCAAATGATTGTTATTCACAATTTCTGGTTGTTTGAACCGTGTTATTTAATCAGTGCTCTCTCGATATAACAACCTCATTCCTTCTTTAACTTGTTCATGGTCATTGCACTGAGAATATGCTGAAACTGCTAAAGGAAGAAGATAAGATGTTTTTCGTGCAATTTATTCGCAGGTCAAGCTGTTGCACAAATCGATAAGAGTGGAAATGTATAGCATTGTTTTCGAGAATGAGGATATGTTCGACATTAAATGCTTTCTTTTGCACTGGCATTTTGGTTTGTGTGTACTTGTTCTTTTAATAAGTGTAAAAATTGTGAAACACATTTTTGAATTAATGAAAGTGAATACACAGAGTAAACTAAAATGAATATTTGTTTAACTTCTTTTCTAAATGAGTTTTTATTTTTTATTTATTGTCTAGGAAAAGAAGTTTACATTTTGAACTAATGCTTTAAAACGATTCAAATGAAATCGAGCTCTATAAATTGTAAATTTATAATAAATGTATTATACACACACTGTATAAAAAACAACAATATTGTATCTAGGAAGTGTTATCACTAATGCGGTGCATTATATTTTAGGTTAAAATTAATTATTTAAATAAAAAAAAAATATATTAAAAAATAAATCAATTCGGAAGTTTGTTGACGACCAGAATTTATGGAAAAGTATTTTCGCGACTACACCATATATCACTTTCTAACAATATAATGATTAAGCTTCATTTATAGCACAACAGTCGAAACTTCCGCATCATCCCAACGTGAGGACATCACCTGTATCAGCCCCGTTACATAATTGGTCTGTAGGATTTTCGACTCAACGATATCAACGTCGGTCATGTACTCGCGGCCGCTGTTCTATAATGTATGAGATTAATTTATAAAATGTAATCAATTGTATAAGAGCTCATTATATGACTTCAGTAATATTTATCAATTAACGGTTTTAATTAGGAAATAATTATTCTCATAAAAATTAAGTATTAAAAGTATGCAAACTTTTAAACAAACAAGACTATTTCATTAAATCTTTCGAAAACTTTTTATTATCCTTGTTGATAGTTTCCTGATAGCTTGCGGGAACTTTCATAATTTTCATTTGAAAATTCCCGCAAGATAAGTAGTTATAGTTGGTTTGTTATTTTAATATATTATAGTTATTACGTATTTTATTTAAAATGAACATGCTTGTTGTGAAATCTCATATGATTTTTTTTCTTTTCTAAAAGGTGAATTTCACTATTTATCTTCTATGAAAAAGTATTAGTTCATTGATGGAATGATGGAAATACGATATATATAATCTGTTATGACATAAGGGATATAAATATTATTTGTAATCTTTGATCGGGGAGACATGAGATGGAAGATATAAATCGACCGAGAGGATTCATAACAGATAGATTTTTTTTGGCGTGTTTCGTAATCAGTGATATAGAATAAGTGTAATTTTGTAAATGGCTTGATTTAAAAAGAATCGTTATTTACTCCGTCAAAAAAAAATCTAAACAGGGCTCTTAAGTAAGGAAATTTAGAGCTCTAATAAAATATTTAAGGGATTATATAGGACCATTTCATTTAATCTTCAAAAAGTTTATGTTGACTGTCTTGTCAGTTCCGGATAGCTTGCGAGCACTTTTTTTTTTTTAAACTGAACGTTCAGTTAGTGAATGTTTTGTTATTTTGTTTTGTGATCTATTATGACATGACTATTATTCATAATCTCCGGTTGGGGAGATATGAAATAGTAGATAAATTAAGTTGCTTTTTTGTATTTGGGAGTTTATAATAAAACTATTTCCATTTAGGTGTATTTTATAATCAGTGATATTGAATAGGTATTATTTTATAATTTCATTACCTGCAGAATTTATTTCTTTTTAAGAATTAGATTTGGCTAAGGAAGTGTTAGTTATTAAGTGAATTTATATTGAACATAAAAATGATCAGTAGGCTTTAGTTCTTATTCAGTAGGAATAAAATTCGAACTTTAACGTTACAAATGTCAAAGTTTAATGAATATTGTTGTGATTATTATTTACATGTAGGTGTGTAAAATCTGATCCGTAACGTTGTAGACATTGTTTCCGTCAAATCTTTGGTTCGTGCATTGCTGCCACTAAAGAAATACCCGCCATGTACAGGGACTGATGCATGTTACGTCAGTTGAGGTCCTAAGTCCTCCCTTAGCGTTGAAGTTTGACGAGGGAGGTGTCAGCTCAGAGATGTTGTTCTCGTCACTCGACTGAGGTTCAAAATTGCAAGGTCCGTCTTCAATAACTTTCGAGTTTCTTCTAATGCAACATCAATGAAACGATCAATCAAATTAAAATCTGAGAAGTTCAAACACAATTCCAGATTCATAAAGTAGGGAACATAATAGTTTTGAGAGGAATAATAATTTTATTATGTTGTAAATTTTATCTTTTTGTATAGTAAATTAATTCATTAATACGATGCTGATTCAAAGAGTATTTATTTTTGATGACAGAGGGCGTTTCTGAGGTAAGTTATCATTTTATGCTGTCATTTGTTATACAGCGCCGAAACAATTTTGACTCTTAATTCGTTAGCCTTGATTTGGCTACCATTTGCTGAAATTCAGATTTGATTGATGTCGGGTCGAGTATTCACCGTCGATGATACCTGGATTGAACATTATAACAGAAGCCAGTAACAATCCAAACAAAGGGTAGCTTCCAGTGAATCTGTTCCGAAGTAGGCGAAGACGGTCTCATCGACCGAAAAGGTGTGGCGACGATTTGTGTGTGTGTGTCATAGATTTTTTTGGAAAAGGGAAAACAATCATCATAAGAAAACTGCAGTGAGTTATCCCATTCCAAACACGGTACTTTTTGAACAGCCCTCGTAAGTGCTAGTGAAGTAATTTACGAATACTATATAAGTACTCTCGTAAATGCCGTGGCCAGGGTGGACTATGATTTTACATATTCCATTACTCCCATTCTCTGCATGAATATTCTCAAGAGGGGAAGACGGAATTCCAGTTTTCTCTTCTTGACAGGAGAGAAAATAATTGAACTCGCGCTTTCTTAATGTGATGACTGAATACAATGAAAATATAAAAACAACGTCTTTTAACTGTCCTTCAAATTCCGTATCCGCTGTCAATCCCCTTATATTTTCTTGCTGTTGAACCATCGTGTTTGTTGTTTAATTTCACCGTGAAGGTGACTTTCAGTTCGGACGTGTGCGCGCGCTCATTCCGTTTTTTAAACGAAAAAAGAGTTTTCGCGCCCACCCGATTCCCAGGCTGTGGCATTTAACAAAAGGAGGTGCAGAAACAGACGGAAAGCGTTCACCGTGAATGCATTTCCGTTCGATCAGGGGAAGAAAAAGAATTTCGGACCCGGCTAGACTTGCTTCTGGAATGACCCGTAGCCTTTTCCGACGGTGTGGTTTGCAGTTTAGGTATGTTGGTATTTGGTTCATACGCGAGATAGATTTGAAAAGGTTGTCTTTAGATATGTTCGTTGAGATATTTGTGTGTTCGAATGCTAATAAATTATGGGTTCCGTGTACTTTTACGAAATTAAAAGTTCTACGATTTAAAAATTTCTGCATCACCTGGAATAACTACTTTCCCATTGTGCACAGTTATTTAAATTCACAGCACACATTTAATTTTGCTCTAGTTTTAGTTTCAAGAAAGCGCCTCGTTCCTGGCCCACATCATAGACGTTATTTTATCTAGACATCTTTTTTTCCCTTATCTTCATGTTACATAAAATTTTACCGTGCAGCCGATACCTGTCGTGACGACTGAACAGTATTTGCTTTTTTGAAAGAAAAGCTATGCATATTATAAATATTAATTTTGGGGTATAGATTTAATGATATCCTGGTATTTTTTTTCATCGAAGATGTTGCATTCTTTTCTTAATAATTATGGCAAATTTTACTTGTTTTGTTAGAAAAAGCCCCGATAATCTCTTTATTTTGGCTCTGTATTTTTTTTTTATAAACATGTCTGTATGTAACTTGTGATTTTCCTAAAACATGTTAAAAGATGAAATGATGGCTTTGCCATTAACATTCATTAAACCTTTTACTTCAATAATTCCCGTTGGTGTGATGTGGATGTTAGGAGAGGGGGTGCCAGCTCAGGTGTCGTCCTCGTCACTTGACCGTGGTTCAAAATTACGAGGTCTGTCGCCAATAGCCCTCGTGTTGCTTCTACTGCGACGTTAATAAAAAAACTAAACATACTAAACTAAACTTTCCTTCAGTAATCTATACCTATAATATGTTTCAAGGCTATCATTGGCGCAGCATAGCCTACTTTGGCTCTTGCGCCATTAAACCCTATAGTCACTCACTCAAGGCTATCATGCTTGTTGAGAGTTATTAAACTAAAAAAATTTGAGAAGCTTGTCTGCACTAATTTTTTTTCCTTTCATTATTCTCGAGAGTCAGAATAATTTGCATTGCTTGCAAATTAAATTTAAAACTTTTGGTAATTTTGTGCTACTGAGCATATACAAAGAGAAACTAAAAAAAAAAAAAACCCATTCAGTTTTGGATTGAGATTTGTTTTGTTAACTTATACCACATACGCTTTCAGCATTTGCTTTAGCTGTGAATAATTCCACTAAGATGATCTTAAGTATTCAGCTGCAGAAGAGAATAACCATGCTCTATTTCAGTGACCGTAATTCGTTTTAGTTGAAAGAGCGATACGTTATGTAATCCATCATTTTGAAATTAATTCAACTGTTCCCAAAAGGAAAGTGAATCATTCTGAGACATCTGTAAGTAGAAATGAATCAATCCCCTCCCGGAAATCGATTTCTTATTTGAGTCCTTCCATTATAATTATTAATTCTACGGACGACAATATCTTGTTTGACCCGTTACCTGAATTAGTCCGAAAAAATTACTTTTTAACCACGCCGCGAACTGTATCATCATCGCGATCACTCAGTGATGCCATTTTTTCCCAGCACCGCGTCCGTAACTGGCAATAACACGTTCAGTGATGTAACTGGGCGTGTGACCTCGAAAGAAAAAGGCGGGAAACGGCGATCGAGACTGGACTTGGAAAATTCATGACACCATCTGCTTTGGTATTTGTCTCGGGAATCAACCCAGACATATTGGAAACTTTATTTTTAGCAAAAAGTTCTGTTTCCGTTTCCTGTTTTAAGTTGAAACAATTACTTTTTTTATTTCCCTGTTTTAAACTTGATTGATTTATCTATATCATTTTTTTTATTTGACAAATATCCCATTAGTGATACGTCTTTGGCTTTTTTTTTATATGTTTGTTAAATAACAGTTGTTTTATAAATAATTTATATTAATGAGATGTGTTAATTCTTTTTTTTTTTTTTTTAATATTTTTTATGGATTAAACCGAGTTGTCTGAAATTTGTTTTATGATTATTTTTCGCTCGTTAGAAAAAATTTAAATCGCGTATATCCTATCAAAGGTTTTCTGGAATGTAATCTATACGTAGCGTGATTATTTCCCCCCTCAAAACGAGATATCTGCTAATTTTTAGGCAATAGAAAGTGTATTCAAGAAAAAGTGTATTCATTTTTTTTTTTTACTTTTTGAAAAAAAGGAGAAATAATAAACTCATGAATGTGAATAATTTAGGCAAACATATATTTTTCTGAGGAACAAATTTGCTTAACTATAATTGGTGATGATTTCAGATAAGAATGAAATTCCTGATGGGATTTCTAAGATTTACTTTGATAATTAACATAGCTTTACCACTGTGTTTTTTCCTTAGAGAGAATATCTTTTCTATCGGTGCGTTTGTGCCCCCCCCCCCTTTTTTTTTTGTAAAATTGTTGTTCTGGGTTGCTCTTTTTCTGAAAACGGGACGTTTCGGTGTCTGGAAGCTGTGCTTGAGTACAACGCGACGTACGGTCACGTTTTTTATACCAGAAAATATGCTCATTTAGAAACTGTCGAAATGTTAATTTAATCAATTATTATTATTTGATTTTGTGTGCGATATTAAAAAACGCGTTATATGCTTGTTCTCTGGAAATTAAAAACCTTCTCGGAAAGGGACGGAAATCCATATGTTTCCGCAATAAATTCTTGCAAATTAATTGTTTAATAAACATGTAGTTATATAACATAAAAAGAAATAGTAAATAAATATTTTGTTATTTTCAAACTCATTTCCTTAGACATCGATATTTGGAAACAGTCATGGAATTATCTTTCTATTATTTTCTTTACGAAATCCTTAAAAGCTCCCCCACCTCTAAATTATCTGTTTTCAAGATGATAATTGATGGTAGGCATGTAAAAAATGTAAGATTCTTTCCGAGAAGGAAAACTTTATCCCCCCCCTCCCTTCTTTTCCCAACTTATAAGGAAGTTTAAATTTCCTTTTGATATCATTTGAATTTTTTTTAAAGCATGAATTCTGATGTTGTAAATACATACATATGTATATCTTGGTATGTTATTATTGATGTTCATATTCAGCAAAATAAGGCAGTTTTTATAGGTAATGAATATTTGATTTTATGGAACGATTCTGAATTTATTTATTATTCCAAATAGTGACGAAAAACGAAGCGCGCGAGGTTGCGTGTCTCACACAGCAAGTGTCAACGGAAAAGAAAGCGTTAAATGGAGCAGAACGCTTATATACTAGGGAGGAAAAAGAGGGGCTCCCCCAAAATAATCTTGTTTATGCAGCAATTAAAAGGGGCTCTTGATATTACTACAAGTAAAATGCGCGATTCCAAAGAGGGAATAAGTATATTTAAAATTGGAAGTAAAAGTTTGGCGTGAAGAATAATTAATTGAATAAAAAGAAAGTTGATAAAACTTATTTATCATCACATAATATATGATTTTTACCTTAAATTTAATTAATTTCCTAATTTACCCTACGCTTGAACATCACTAAAAGGAGTTATATCTTATTTCCTGATACCATTCCATTTTATCTTTTAATTTAGGTTATCACGCACTCTCCAAAAATCTTAGATCAGCATTTCCCACGCTGTGAATTAATAGGGCTATTTCCCTCCCTCCAATTAGTTTCCATGTAAAATACTTAAAGATCCTTACATCTATTATGAGATCTAGCTAATCCCTAATTTAACTTTTCTGGAGAAGCCAACAGGGAAAAGTTTCTGTCTTCTCTCTCCCACCCATTGAGACGAGTGGACGTGTACTGCGTCCGCCGCCGTTTCCCGATGTCTCTGCCTCTCTCATGTGAAGAGAAATGAATTCGTTACTCGTAAATTACGTTTCTTCTTTGTGTGCCATGACTGCTACAACATAAGAACAAAATGTTTTAAAATTCAATGTTTACTGAGTACCGAAACACTCATATATATATGTATGGGAACGAGAACATGCAAACTAAATGCATATTGCATCTTTCGTAAAATATTTTTACACAGCTCTTTAGATAAGTTTCAAAAAAATGAGCAGCTAAAGAAGAAACGGAAGGTGGATTGTCCAATCTTCGCCCCATCGATATGTCACTTTGCGAAGGAGGACAAAAGTAAAAAAAGAGCACTATGTAGAATTCGTATTAGTTTTAAGTAAAAAGAAAATGTCTTGATAAAATATAGAACATTTGAATTCAAAACAAGAGAACTGAAAAAATTTTGAAAATAGGTAACAAATAGTAAAAATTATGGCCATGGAGGCATTATTTTTCAATCACGCCTTCTATTTTCACTTTAGCATTTATTTCTCTCAGTTGTTAAGTGTGTAACATTTTTATATATAGTACTCTTTCTTTCCTACCAAAAAAAAAAAAAAAAAGAGGGGGGGGGGGGGGAGGAAAAAAAAACGGGTTTTTTTTTTTTTTTAAGTGCCACCTTCCTAACAGCTATATCTCTGGCTGTAACTATAGGCTCCGTGCGAAATCATGATTCGCGTTAAGATATTGCTTTTTTTAGCCATTGAAAAAGTCCCAGAGGAAAGCTCAGGTAGGGAATTTCTTTGGAGGCGATAGGAAATAGTTTTCTGTGCTTGCTTTTCTGAGATAAAAGCGTTTCTTCGAGATAGCAACACGACTTCCGCTAACTGCAGCGAATGGAAGAATCTCTTATCGCGGCGTGTTATCGAGGACATAACTGCTTACTGGGTAAAATTGGAACGGAAGGTGGATTGTCCAATCTTCGCCCCATCGATATGTCACTTTGCGAAGAAGGAGGACAAAAGTAGCGTGACGTTCCAAGTCTCGCGTCGTATACCACTTTCAAAAAAATCAGATTGCCCAAAATATACCGAAAATGGTTTTCCTTGTATCGAGTTTTTTTTTTAAAGAAATAAACTCAGGGTATCTCATCTTTGTTGAATCAAATGGAAAGTCGCTTAAGGTATGTAGCTTTACTGAAAAGAAAAGGAAAAGAAAATAAAGCCTAAACTGCTTACCATCTTGGAAACCAATCGGTTTAATAAATAGATTAGATTTTTTGGAAAGCTAATTTGTCCAAGCTACAGTCGTTAGTGTGATGGAAGAAGTACCATGAGTATTGTTTTTTTTTTTAATTGGATTAATTATCTTGATCCAAATAACTGTTCTTAGCATGCCCCATTTTTAGACCGTCTTGTTTTAAAACTGATGCTTCTGAATTTTGTTACCCGTGATTGATCTGTATTAAAGTAATGTCATAGTGAGTAATTTAATAGTACATATAAGAAGGCGATTAAAAAAAGTACCTGTATTATTATTGAAGAGAAATGGGGGTATTCGTTTCATAAATCCATGACTATTACGCTCTTCGCGTTCCAAAAAATCGTCGCTATAACTTCCGGCTGATGAGGCTGTCTTCACCTTCTTTGGAGCAGATTCTCTGGAAGCATTCCATGGTTTTGAATATTGCTTGGTTTCCAGGTAAAATGGTGAATCCAGGTCTCATCGACAGTGTCAACTCAACGCGGCTGCAATCAAATTTTGATTTGGCAGCCAAAAAAAAAAAAAGCAACTTGTATCAAACTTGTAATCAGTATTAAATTTGTTTTAGCCCTACGGTTACGTCGACTTGCCTTAGTAGCGCCACCTGTTTTCAAAAACAGTTACCTTTTGAACCTACTTCGTATGAGAATGCATTTTGTTACAATTCTGAATTGCATTTAATGTAGTGAAAATGAATTAACGTCTACTGTGTTAATTTGTGAATCTTATTAATTAATCCGTTTTATTAATTTCATTCATTTTATGGTATCATATGGAAAGGTAGGAGAAAGTTTCGTGTCATATATATTTAAGACGGGATATTTAAAAAAAGAGCGAGATGATCTACTGTGAAATTGTAAAGATTCTTCCTTGTTTGCCTGTTTCGATTTGAATTCAGATCAAAATGAAAGGCTGGTGTCTTAATTAGTATATTGTTTAAAATCTCCTTTTGAAACTATTTTCTTTTGTGACTCCCCCCCCACCCCCAATAATAACCCGAGTACTCTGAAAGGAGAATAAAATTTATTGCAACATTAAATCGATCTGATGTCCTCATTTTGAAGGGAGAGAAAGCTACATAAAAATGCTTCATTCTATTTCATAATCCATTCGTAATAATATCGCAATCAGTCTGTTTATTTTTTAGAAAAATCAGCGCAAATATAAAATTTCAGCGCATTGTCAATAAAAAAAAATGCATATCGCATACACAAATGCTAATAAGATCCGTGTTGTATTATACTTCCAAACGTCGTAGTTATATTTCTCTTGAAATAGCAATCTGGTATTGTTGAGTAATCGGTTTGTAGAAATAATTTTCCAAACCGATTCTATAAGGTAGCCATTTCGTTGGCGGTTTTCTCGGTACGCCTTCATTACAAACCCGGAGTAAATGAAAGAAGAAAAAAAAGTGTCGCACAGCGGTGATTAATGATGTTTGTACGAAAATGTCCTTCCAGTCGTGGTGCGGGTACCACGCGACTAAACCCGTTTCGGATTCTCCCGTGGACAGATTTCCGAAGAGGAAAAAGTACTTCCATTCCTTGCTTAATACGTAGAATGTCCTATTTTTACTCTTACGAAACTGGGTATTGTTCGCGAAGACTTCCCTTTCGTGAAAAGAATGGAATGAAATAAATCGCAATTGCATCATCGCTGCCTCGCGCAAAACCGATTCCCACTGGTTGGCGACCTTCGATGCCAGTGCGACTTTTTGGCGTGAAATAATAATAAAAAAAAAATACGAATAATGGCGTCAACACGTCAATATTCTTTTGTTCATTAATCACTTTTAGATATATGATTTTGATTGGAAAAACGGGAGATCAGAATTAAAAGTAAATAGGGAAGCAAGTCGATTTTGAAATTAGAATACTTCTAGAATAATGTGTGTTGACCTTTAGTCTGGTTGCGTCCGAGATATTGCGATGTGGAAGGTTTTTTTAATTTTTAAATTTGTTTAATGGAAAACAAAAATGGGTTAATTTCCTTCCTGTAGAGTGATCTGGAATATTTAGTTATTCGTGAAATCTTTCAAAATTCATTTATTTTAAAGGTGGAGAAATTTTTTGTATTATAAATATGGATATGAAATATCGAGGTATCAGGACACGGGCGGAGTTCTAGCTGTTCGGTTACAAAGTTTGTTATCAATATTTTTTTTCTAAAACGTTTCAAGGTTAAATCATCGTCTAATTAAGCTGTAGTATATATATCATTCCTCAGTTCTTAAACATTATTCTCCTTTGATTTTTTAACCTTGAACTGGACTTACAATAAGTAATATTCTACTTGTATAAAGCTGTTAGATTAGACTGGTTGGTTGTTTTTAATTGTATTGAATCCTCTCATGGAACATACTGGGCCAACTACAACGTCTAAAAGGAATCTAAATTGTTGTAGAACACTTACATAAAATTTATCGTTACAATCTCAGAATAACCTTATACTTGCATTTGGAACCGATTCTGATTTGAAATATTAAAGAGTAAATTCTAAAATTTACATTAATGATTTACAAAGTACTGTTGACTTCATGAATATTTAATTGAATATATTTTTTTTAAATGTTTTATTTTTCACGTTTGTTTCTGTGCAGATATTTTTAAATGTCTCAATGGCTGGAAAAGCACTTTTGTACCATTTATTAAAAAAAAAATATTCAAAATTTGCGTCTAGACTTATAAACTCCTCCCTCCTTATCTGGACCCGCTCCAATCAGAAACTTTTCAAGAAACTGAGTGACATCCGGGACAGCCTCCTCGAGACATACCTGCACGGTCATCAGAGAGCAACGAATCCATTCATACCAAAAACATTTCCATCTGATCACACACCGTCTGCATACCATTTATCATCCTCCCCTTGATAGATGTGGAAAACAGCAGAGAATGAAGAAGAAAAAAAGACGCAGCGATTTGCTTTGGGAAGAATCTCGCACATTTCAACTATTTGTTCCCGTTTCCTAAAGACATCTCTCACCCAAAAAAAAAAAAAAAAAAAAAAAAACTTTCATCCTAGAAAAATAATTCCATTTTTTTCCTTCTGACGCATCATAAAATAAATAGAACGGTGATTGATTCATTCTTCCGTCCTATAACATCGAGGGGGTGGGAAAGAAAAAAAAAAGGCATTCTTCCGGATTTCGCGCGATCAGACCTGTTTTGTGAGCGTGGAGAGAGAAAAAAAAAAAAAGAAACCTGCGAGATATTTTTGGGGATCTTTTTCCTCCAGAAGGCGAACGACGCCTCTGTAGCGACCTTGACCCCACAATGTTCCACAAAATGTTTCTCTCTTCCATACCCAAATATCTCTGCCAACAGATCTGTAATGATGGATGAACCCGTTCTGGTTTGGAAGGTTCGGTTCACTGAAATAATCCGTTCATTTTATTTCTTTTATCTATGTTAATCATCAAATATGAGTGAATGACTCTTGTACTTCACATAATGTTTTATTTGTGTCTGCGGTGAAATTTCTGAAGTTTTGTATTCCTGAAAGAAACAAGAGCGAAGGTTCTGGGATATACTCCGCGAAATCATTTCAATGTAAAAACACTACATTAGACTGTAATTTTTAGTGCGAATGCATTTAATGAGATGTATACGTGACCGTTTGTAGCCTTAAACTCTCAGACACGATTCAATGAGTTTTATCGTGAATTTTGGTTGCATGCTGAACTTTTATTGTGATCACTTGCGAACAGAGGTTTGGTCGGAGAATAATTGAAAGAAGACTGAAATTTTAATTTATATCTGGTGATTAGTAATTATAATGGTATTTTATTTAGTTATCTATAGTTTAATTATAAAACTAAGACAGTTTGATTACTAATTAAAATATTTATATAATATTATAGTGCAAATAAGAACGTTTTAGAAATTAAACCGTAATAATCTAGTTTAAATATTGTACACTATGTACGTGGCGAAAAGTGTTTCCTTGATGAAAGTTGGGCGCTGGATTTTTATGTAATTAAAATTACATCGTTGATGAATGCAACGTAGTTATGAGATATGTAAAAAAAATGTTAATTCTTTTTCCGCATTATTCCATTTTTATTATATTCTGTAAGAAATTTATTGTGGACAGTGTTGAATTCTGTCATTAAAATGCATGCAAAGTGTTGTCTTGAAGCTTTTGTTTTTAGAGGGGTAGCGATATATATTTTGAACTCGCATATCTACACTATTTCTTTATTAATAAATGATTTATAACGAACCTCAGAAAACACTTGCCATGCGTAGAATTCTACTAAAAGTTATATACATATTATATAATTTCTTTGCAAAAAAGGATTAAATTTTATGCCCTGCGTTTTCTCTTGATTTACGAAATATTTTAAATTTGAATTATCAGGACAAATATAACTTTATACAGAGCTGATGTAGTATGTGTCCGAATCGGCGCCTTTTTTTTATGTTACCGATGAGGGTTTTTATGCCGAATTGCGTGCGTTTCAATTACCATGTTAGGGCCAAATGACGCGCGTATTTAAGTTGATGGGAAAAAAAGACCGAATTTGATGTCTGGCACTTTCTGCATCTTGGCACTTTATTCGAGGTATATTTTACATGTAAGTATCGTTGATTGAATAAAATAGTCTGTAATTAATTGAAAAGTAAGCATGCAATCAATGTGTGGCATTATCGCATATTTTGGTGATAAAAAAAAAGAGTTTTATCTAATTGAATTTTTAAAATCTGTTTAATTAATCTTTTTGAATTTCCCATTACCGAAACTAACATTCCAAGTTTCCGGTTTTGAGAAACGAGTATTGTGAATAAAACACGTCAGAGGTTCACATTTTATAAAAAAAAATTATAGGCTTATAAAATTTTTGAAATGTAATAATTTCGTATCAAACACGAAACGTTACACGAAAAATCCACCGAAATATGCCTTCCGCGAACGAGGAACCAAAAGTGATAGAACGAACAGATCCCCGTATTTTAACTTTCTTTACGGCGTTTCACTCATCGGATTCGGTCTTGAAAGATTCGTTCGTGTGATTGACTCCCTCTCGAGCGTGCATTCCATCATCATCCTCAGTTGAGGCATCGAGTCAGACGGCGGTAGTACGCGCCAAATTTCGATGCGTGTAGTTGCGTATCCGTTCTTCCCATAAGCGGACCTCCGGGGAAAATGAATTTGGAACCGCTGGTAGCTTTGCTTCGCGAAACACCTTCGCCGGATTCGAAGTAAGCGTGTGCGACTTGCTTTGTTTTTAATTTTTCTATTTTTGATTACCAGTGAGCAGGAGTTATGTGCTGTCAAATTATGAGACGTAATTGCTTTTGTTTGCGAATTACAATGGGAAAAAGTAAAGATCAATGCTACGTAACTCTTCTCTACAATCGTGTATTTCCTGTAGATATCCATGGGCTTGTAAAGGAATTCTGGTGGGCGATAGAGATATATGTAAGGTTCCCCCTCCAATATGTGGATTCAATGCTATTCTAAAGAATGGTTTTATTTGCATAACTCATAATTATATGATATGAAATAGTGAATCGATGTTCCTTTATCGTGAAAGTTTTTTTTTTGTTTTTGTTTTCTTTTATTCTTAAGTAATATTCATTTTGAAAGAGAAATATTAACATTTTAAAAAAGTTAATTACTTCAGAAATCACGGAAACCGAGAGCTTATTGATTAAACACTTTTATCCGTCATCATTTGAGTTCATCGTGATTAATTTTATATTTTGTAATTCTTATTTTTCTATTTTTTAATGATTATTTTATGTGAATCAATTTGAAGTGCCACGTAATTATTGCTCTGGATTATCAGGTATTCCGCGATTTTTCGTCAATTTATATTGTTTTTTCAAACCGCAGTGATGTAAATAATGTTCTAAATGGACAATAATATTTTGACCGTTTGTGTAGAATAGATTTTATTAAAAAGAAGAAAAAAACCTTCATAATTATTCCTTAATTGTCAATAACAATAGTAAACTGCTGTTGAAAATGTTCATTTCATTGATGAAAGCTATGTTTACTCAATAAATGACGATGAATAACATTGTCAGTTTATTATGTTGTTACATTTGAAATGATATGAACAAAAAGTCTTCATTCAAGTTAATTTATGTACTCTATCCCTTTTTTTTTTTGTTTTGCATGTTAAATATTTTGTTCGAATCCTTCTGTATTATATTCTCAGAAAGTAACAGTGATAAATAATGTGCTACTTTTTTGCTGCATGATTTTAGTCTCGAATGTAAATTATTTCATATTTGAAGCACAGTAATCTATACTGCGGTATATTTTATATGCATGACCGCATAACATAAATAAAACTTTCTAAGCTTTTAACCCGAATGCAATGCTGATTTCTACGTTTAATTTGTTTGCTTTTATGAGAGAAGAGAATGACACGAACAATCTAATACAGACAAAAGTTCAATATCTATTATTATTTTTGTAAAAAAATTATTTGTTAAAAAAAAGCGCAATTATCACTAGGTTCTCTGATTGTTTGTTTAGCTTTTATTTTTGCTGCTATAGATTTCATTTATTATCGTATAAGAAATTGAGTGGCGATATCGATGTGAATAAGGAAAATGCATTAGATGCAAGTTGTAGAAGATCCCATTTTTGATATTCATTAAAAGCAAAACACTTCCTCAATTATCCTATTATTACTTTACCTTGTTTTAGAAAATTGTTGTCTTACTGCTATCGGCGTTCAGATCAGTTTCTTTAAAATATTTTATTCAATCATTTTGTGCAGATACGATTGATTGCGTTGGTGTTTCCATTATGTGCTACCATCTGTTATACGGCTTTAAAATAAATTTGACATTGATTTGTAGGTTACTTTTGATTGCAGTCGCGTCAAGTTGTAACCATCGGTGAGACATTAATTCATCATTTTCCATCGGAAACGAAGTAGTTTCAAAACAATGGATTGCTGCCGGTGAAACTGTTTAAGAAAAAAAAAAAAAAAAAAAGGCGAAGACAGTCCTGTAGGCTGGGAAGGTTATGGCAACTTTTTTTTTTTTTGAATTGTGAAAGGTGTCACTTAAATACTTCTTTGAAAAAGGAAAAACAATTAATGACCACATTCCTAATTCAGTTTTTTTTTTTTATTCCCCTCGTATTATAAAACATATGATTTGCAAAAGACACTGTTTTGTTTGATAGGACGTACACTTACATTGCAAGAACAATGTTTTTATTCTGAAGAGAATTTTACAACTACTGTATAAAGTAGTTTCTTCTAAAAATAAAAATATTTCCAGTTTCCTGTTGGACTTTATTTTATAAGTTTGGGTAAAATTCGAATCAAAAATGGTTAGGAATTCATCCTAAAAGAAAAGTAATAACATAATAAACAATTTCATTGTTTGATTCATCCAGTTGATAAAGTTTTTGAATTTTTAGCAAAATAAAATTAATGACGTATACTCATCCATCTCTCGTCTAAAATAATTTTGCCTTTTTCTCTCATTCCTGCAATTTTCGTGGAAATAACATCTGGTTTTTCCCGATTACACCTTTTCGTTTTTTTTATCACATAACAAACATTGCAGTTTTGTTGAATGAACTTCTCTCTTAAGTTCAAGAGTTTTTGTTCGTGAAAAATGTTTGTACAGCACGTTTTCTCCTCTCTGTGTTTACGAAAATGAAAAAAGGAAGAAATGCACTTGCATATCTCGGCAGGTACGTTTCATTCCAAGGTCTTGCGACTATGATGGAAGAATCCCCTTTCCAATTTCAATTTATTTTTATTGCTTTAACTTCCTTTATCGTAGGCGATGTTGGTCGGTCTCGTTTGTCTCGTCTCCTGTGTTTTGTTCCGTAGGAATGGTTTGGGTATTCTTTTTTTTTTTTTTTTTTCAAAAGAGAAACGTGTGTGATTCAGATGAATAGTTTTATGTTGTTGATATTCTAACTCGGAGTTGTGATTGGAAGTTGAAGAGAACGGAGAATAAGATAAAAAAGATGAAATGAATAAAATTCTTCAATCAAGCGTTTGGAAACTAAATACGTGTAGGTGAGGAGGAATATGCAAGTTTGAAAATGCAGAAACAGTTAGCACTGATTCTTTGAAGTGGTATTGGAAAATAAAACAAGTATTGTTCAAAAAAATGAACCAATTTCACAAATTATTAATTTTTTTCCCTTCAAAAAATTATATTTTCTATTTCTGCATAATTTTTTTTCCCTATTTAGATTAATTTTTCTTTCAAACAACTTAGGTCTTATTTATTTTTAATTGCTTTTTAATAGAAAAATACAAAAGGTTATACGTGAAATTTAATTACGTTTATGTTAATTTGTGAAAGTCTTCGTGTTGCTTCTTAAGAGTGTGACATTTATAAATACTGAATTATTCAATATTTCCGTATGATCCTAAATTTTTCTCTCCTCGTTTTCTAGCTTTTCATCTGTGAAATTTAATTCGCGCTTGCATTTTGTCACGCAAAAGAAATTCCTTGCAATTGGAAGCGTACTATTGTTTTTTTTAACCTTTTGGATTTTTTTTTACATAATTTTCTGTTGCATAAAGGTAGGTGGTCGCGGACTCGGATCGGCGTTGTGTTCGTCGGTCGTGAGTTTGAACCTTAATGCCACTGAAGACCCGCCGTGTACGTTGAATCTAATTGAGGTCCCGAATCTTTTCGTTTGCATGATGAAGAAATTTGGAGATGGAGAGGGAGATGGACACAGGTGTCGTCCTCGTCACTTGACCGAGATTCAAAATGACGAAGTCCGATGTTACGCGTTGTTGCTCAATGGGATGTTATTAAACTGTCACATTGTGTTGCATTGTTACTACCTATGGTCAAATAGAAACCGAGAACTTTATTTTCACGAATGGCACGTGCCGTAAAACTAAGTAATTTTCAACAGTCGTCATTGAACTGTAAGACTTTATTTTGAGTGTGCAAAATATTGCATTTGTAAAATTTTGATTTGAAAAGTTACGAAAAAAAGCTTTTTTTTTTTTTTTTTTAAATAAAGAAAAATTGTTTGGAAACAGGAAAGTTTTTATTTATAGTACAATGTTTTTATTTGTTATTTCTTCAAATATTTACTATGTTGAATGATAAATATAAACGCTTAAGTGCACCAACCATGTACCTGACTCTGCGACCAACTGCTTTTATTGTGAAACAAATACTAAGGAGATGAGAGTTTTCGTCACATTACTTCTCTTTTCATTTCAGTCAAAACATTTCCTCGAATTATTTATTACGTGTTGTGATAGCTATTGAAGACATTTCTCCGTATTGTGTGATTGACTTGATGCATATTAAAAATTTCTGTATTTGAAAATATTTTTTTAAACTTCTTCATAACCCATACTTATATGAATGGATCATGTTTTGTGTGAAATCACCTGTATCAATTTAAATAAATTATTCTTCATGGAGTAAACTTCACTGCTCCTTATTCTTCTCCGTATTTCCAATTATCCGTTACGTAATTCGGTATTCATTGTTCTGCATTTTTACTGCACGGGACATTATTTAAATTGTTCTGTGGAATCAAAATAGCATCGATCTTAACAAGCCTTGAGGGTAAACAAATATTTTGACCTTCTCATTGTGTTAAATAGTCTTTCAAATCCTCGTCTAGTGGAACACATATTTTTTTTTAATATTTTGTGTGATTTTCAGTAAAATCCACGAGATAATAAATTCTTAGACGAAAAGATACTGACGCGTTTGAGAAACACAGAGATAATTGCTTTTAAAATCCTTAAAAGTTTTATTAGGGAAAAAAAAATACCATGGTCAAAATGATTTATGTCACCAAGACAGAACTCTTTTGTAATAGTTAGGACTGATTTTATTATGGTTCATTAAAACTGTTCGCATGGAGCTTTAATTTATTTGGTTTTTGAACTTGCCTATCATGGGTTTAATTTCACACCGTAATTGTGATTGATGTCTTTGCAAAAAACAACCGGTAATCGTCTCGTCTTCCACTCGCTTAGCTTCTTTTACTCTCTTCAGTTCTAAAAAACTCTTCATATCAGTTGAAGCAAAGGCTGGAGGGTTAGTGACAAATATTTTAGACCCTCTTGCTGTCAAAATTATGAAAATAATATATGATTTGAAAAATAATTGATAGTCCCTTAATGTTTCGCTTAGTTGGAATTTAACTATTATTAAATATTTTGTGTGATCATTTTGTAATTCTTTAGCCCCATATCTTATTCGGGGAAAACGGAACAGCATCTTTCGAGAAACTTAGATAAAATTTAAATTAAATCCATCGCTTTTTAAGGGGTCTCAGGGGTTAAAAATGTTCGATTTTTTCAAGAAAATATATGTTAGAGCCCCATCTTTTTTTTTTTTTTTTTTTTTTGAACATTTTGGTGCAAAAAGCCTAACGATTGTACTAAATCTGTTCCAGAAATATGAAGGGAAAAACTAGACCTTGTTTAACTAGTTTCTTGTGTTTTTCAATTTTAACTTCATTTTTCCCAAAACAAAATATATTAGCTTGTGCGCTGGATTTCTCCGAAACTATTTATCATATGATTTTGTAATTTTATATGCATGTTAAAAAATTTCTTTGACTTATACATCAATTTTTAGACAAACTGTTAACAGAAACAATTTTATATGAGTTTTAATTGTATTTTTCATAACATTTCACAATTTTCTAAATAATTGTTTTCTCGCAACATTTTCAAAAGCATCATAACTCCCAAACTTAGTTTTTTCCTACTTAGTTTTTTCATTTTTGTAAATTTTGGTCAGTGTCGTAATTCGCGTCGTAGAAGTATTGATTTTCGTAATTTTTTTTTTTTGGGGGGGGGAGGAAATTCAATTTATATGTCTTTATAATTTTTTTAGATTTTTTAGAAAATTGCATGAAAATGTTGAGACCGTAAATATACGAATATTGTTTGATAAAAGTGTAGCTTTTCTGTTTTGTTTCTTCGGTATTGGTTTGAAAAATGTGTTTTCGCTTACAAGGATGATTGTTATGAGTCCCGAGACTCCTAAAAAATAATCGGAATGATCTATGGCACGAGACCGACTGGTTTAATTCGTAATGGTTACGAAACCAGACTTCGCTACCCAATCCATTCAAGCAAGGTGGGAAAAACATCCATAACCTGTACGTTTCCGTTTGTTTCATCTTTTTTTTACGGCCGCTGTAAAAGCCATTGTTGGGGCCTTCCTTACTCGGTCTCATCCATTTCTCACCTGGCTTTGTTTGCCTATCTTGGGATGTTATTGTCGACCGACCGTTGCCATGGTTAAAGGGCCGATCAATAGAATGCTTCTATCTTGTGTGTTTGTTTTCCTCGATCATCCTTTAGGGAAAATGACAACCAGGGCAAAATAGTACACGAAAACCGTATTATCTTGCACTTTTATTTGGTACGTGTGCGAAGAAACAAGACGGCTTGTTTATCGTTGATTTCTCGACGTGTGTTGGAAAAGTTGTTTTCCAGAGAGTATGGATTTATTCGTATCATCGGGATTGATTTTGTTGTGGGGCATTGAAACTATTCGCGTGGGTCTTTCATTTATTTGGTTTGTAGCTTGCCTTTCGTGGATTTTAGTTCACTCTGTAATTGAGATGTCTCCACGAACGGTAGACGTCTTATTTTCCAATTGTTTTTCTTCTTCTTTTACTCACCTCATTTCAGTTTGATGTGGGAGTGAAACAAAGTTTGGAGAATCGGTGGCATGACCTCCCCCCCCCTCTTTCCCAATAAGGTTGCGCGAACCAGAGCGAAGCAAAAACTGACTTTCGGTGTATTGAACATTTTCCGGATGCCTATTCATGCCCTATACAAGGTTGGTAAACCACAGCCAGTACGTCTCGTAATTTTTGAACCACTATCGGATGACGAAGTCGACACTTTAACTGACACCCCACATCCACTCTGCGCCAATGTGAGGACTTCGAGCCTGGCAAATTTATCGTGCAATAATCCGCCTACTCCAAATCCGTGTAGACGGGGCAAATTTCAAGTTAAATTTGTCGGGGCCCAAAGCCCTCCCATTGGCGTGGTGTGGAAGTTAGGAAAGGGGGAGGCCAGCAGCTCAGGTGTCGTCCTCGTCACTTAACCGAGGTTCAAAATCGCGAAGTCCTTCGCCAATGGCCCTCGTGTTACTTCTAGTGCGACGTTAATAAAAATTATAACTATAAAATAAACTATAACTCTACACGAAGTAGAGAAAAGTTCCTAGGGCATCCATCTCGAAGGTGCGTCACCCGGATTTATCAAAGTCTGTAAATAGCATGGGATGGAATAAATATCACTCGGGTCGTAAATACCTGCTTTAAAATAAGCCACTAAAATCAAATTTGATTCCTTGAATTAAAATTTATTCCGAAATTGAGATAGTCGGTAAGCATTTAACTAGTTAGGGATTTGTGTTCAAATATTCGATTAGATGCGAAAATCTATCTTAACCGGGAAGAATACTTTGTAACAAACGTAAAAATGCATTGAATGGCGGAGGGGATAAGGATGACATTTCAAATTACCTTTTTGTATAAGAGAATTAGCTACATAAATTTCGAGTATTCTTTGAAGAATCGCATGTTTCCAAACCAAGTATGTGTTCGCAAATGTTTGTAAAATAGTTTACGTGTTTGTTAAACTTACAAAACATGAGAAAGACGTTTTTCAAAAGCATTGCCCATCCATTTTTGTTTCAAGTACCTTTGGGTATGGATGCGAACCTGTCTTCTGAAATTTCGACTATTGGTTATTTATGGTATAAGAGAAACTTGTTAATCTTTTTTCGCTTGAGAAGAGAGGATAAGTGCTTCGAAGCTGAATGATTCATGTCAATGCAAAGCGTGATGGATGCTTCAAAGACTCTTTTAACATCTTGCAAATTGGAAGTTACATTTAGCACATTGCTGTCTTTTATTTATCTGTTATATTTGATCTTCATTCGGCACTTACAAGATATCACTCAATCGGGGGGGAAAAAATGTTTTCTTATGTCTTTGTAGATGCCGTAATCATTTTTGTCGGTTGACGGTGAATTAAAGTTTCGGAACTTTTAAAATATTATTTACTAGGAGAGGGCAAGACTTGTGGGAAATTCATTTCACGTTGAAACTCCGAAATAAATTTTTTCCGATAAAAATACCCTGGGACATTAATTTTATATTCTGACTTCGCTATCTTTTAGAGAGCAGCATATTTCATAATACTATTCGTTTATATCTGAATCGTTCCCTTTTTTCGTACTTTCGAAATGTTCCTAAATTTTAAGAATATTGCATCAGAAACGGATGTTGGCATTATTACAGCATAAACATATATGAAAATTGGAATACTTATCTGCGTCTGATATTTCGATCAGGATCTTTGACATTAGGCGATGGCAGCTTTATGGTTGTCATCGCGTAATAATAAAATAACATAACCAGAAATTGGAATCCGAGAATCGGATAAAATGAAATAAAATAAATCATACTTTTCAGAAAAAAACATCTTATTGAACGATAGTAGCGCGCTTAAAAAGGTGTTATACTGCAGATGTAACTATGAGTTTTGATGACTTAGTCAGAATATTTTAAACACATGATGTTGGAAGCGTAATACGACTCTTAAAAATTGTTTTATAAAATTCTTAGCTAAGGATTACTATGGAAGTAATATATTTTTGACTCTCTTAAGAAATTAACTTTAAATATTTGCACTGACATGTGACATAATTATTGAGATAAAATATTTCAAAATAAAAATGGTTCACCCTTTTTGTTTTATTGATGACTGAAATATCTGTAAAAATTCCGCAACTGATGTACTATTCGTTGCGTGGGAACTTGATAAGTTGAATGAAAAAATAATTTTTCCCCCCTTTTTTTTATCTTGCATGTTATCTATTCTTTAGATAATAAATTGAGTGACAGCATTTGGAATAATGTAACGAAAGCTTTGCATAGATTTAAAAATCCCGAAAGAGAATTATTTCAAACTACCCTTCGGTTCTTTCATTCGATCTTTTCCCAAACAACTCGCAGAAATTCCGGGATAGGTTGACGTATTTTCCTTCCCGAATTGGAACAGCCATCTCCCTTGATGTTAAGCGACTTCAAAGTGCGGCAGCGGTGTTCTGCAAAAGGAAAGGGAAAAATTGCTTTCCAAATGAAAATGGAATGCTCCCAAAGGCACGCGCGACTCCTCTGCCTATAAAATTTCCCTAAAAGACTTCATCCAGAATGACGTATCTGTATCGGATTTTTTTCCCCCTCCTTTTATTTCGAAAACGATTTTCATCTGAAAATCTTTCTGCAGTGCGATGAACTTTAGAGTGGCTGGATCTTTTATTTCCCTCCATGTATGGAATTTCGCCAGTTGCACGTTTTTTTGATAAGGGATCTCTGAAAAATATCTACGTAATGTTATTGTTTGTATGATATTGCGTTTCGTAATTTTTGCGTTTTTCCACGTGTGAGCGATAGATGTTTTTCTTCCCTTTCGAGAATTGAAGTTGTGTACTGTGTCATGAATATAATTGCATTGTACTATCGTTTGTATTAATTTCAAATTTGGAATGCTCTTTTGTTCAAAGGAGCATTCCAAATGTTATTTAACGAGAATGAATTGGTATATTTCTGGAGAACGATTATAGCATTCGTACTTACGAATGCATTCCATTAAAATGTACGATTTTTGCATTATTTATTGATGAAATATCTTAATATGAAGGAGGATCTAATATAAACGAGGCTTTTTTTTAAGTAGCGGCAGACGATTTTCATATATTTTGCCATAGCAACCGTGGTAAGTTATTTAAAGTTTAAATAATAGTTTAGGCATCATTTTATTCTTGGTATATTCATTTATTTAGTCGCTTGCGATTCCTGAACAAAACGATCCAAAATGGAATGCCGTACAAAAGGGAAACTGCTCCACCTCTAACAAAAACTTTGTTAAACTTAAAAAAATAATTACGCAACTTTTTGGGGAGATTCACGGAGCTTTGTGTGCGTCAGTTTTCTTCATAGCCGATGTACAATTGATGTTGCACGCTGACGTGATATTTTGGAGAAGATGAAAGTAGCACTTCGCTCCAGAGAACATTCCATTCCTTTGCGATCTGCAATGTTCTCTGTCTCCAGAACAATGTATGGACCCACACAACTGGGGTAGATCAAGAAAAAATATAGGAACTTCAATGGACAACACTATAGATTACCGTTTGTCCAATGTTAAGAGCAAGGAAATTTTCGTCTAATGAAGAGCTTAAAGAATTTCTGCGCAATTGGGTTCCATACGTCCCGACTTCTTTTCAGCATAAGAATTTTTTAAAAAAACCAAATACATTGGAAGAAATATGCAAATATTAAAAGCAAATTATTTTGAAAAATATGTGGGTCGTTCAATTAAGTCTTCAGAAAATCGGAGAGATGCCGCTTGTAGCATCGAAAATGGTTTGTTTGTAAGTATCATGATACTAGAAAGCTGTTGAAGTATCAGTTACTCGTTTTTATGGTGACGACGCCATTCTCACCTAAAAAATTCACCGTCATAACTTTTCCGATCAATGAGAACATCCTCGCCTTCTTAGAAGCTGATTCACCGGGAGTAACACATTGTTTTGATTGTTGCTTAGTCTCCGGTGCATACTGATGAATCCAGGTCTCACCGACGATGACAACCAGACGCAGAATATCGTCTACAACTCGACGAGACAGCAATTGAGTTTTGATTTGGCAGCAAATGGCTTCAAAATCAAAACAAACTTATGAATCTCTGTCAAATTTGTTTCGGCTCCTTTTAACAGCACCCAATGGTAACAACACTTTATCTTATTATCGCATCTGTGTTAAAATATAAGTATTTTTTAAATCAGCCTCGTAAGAGTGGTGTAATTTTGGTAGCAGTATTTGAGAAAAGATCTTTTATAAACAGTTACGTTTGTGTTTGATCCGCCTTCCTAGTAATAGTTACATTTTTTTTAAATTTCATAATTATATATTTGCTGAATAATTTCTTGAGAAGTGAATAAATCGATTTAAAAAAAATATATGCAAACAAATTTATTCTTGTCACAAGTTTTGTACAGATTTTATTAATGCGGTGTCTTTATTAAAAACAGTTTTATTATATGGAACTGTCTTAAAATAATACTTAAATTTAAAGAATTACGAAAGTTGCCGAAGAATTTTTCATCGAAAGGATTCTTTGACGTCAGATGTTAAAATAGGAAACGCGCGTGATTTCTAGGCATTAAAAACCCACCCTTGTTTACAGTTTAGTTTTACTTTTTGGATGCGATAGCATTTTAAAATAAAAGCTTACCGTATTTTCACTGTTTCCTCATACTGATATTTTAAAAATTCTTCTTGCATACAGGTTTTAACTTACCATTGATGGCCAAACAAAGATGAGCTGAGTCTGAACAATTTACTTCTGCTTGTTTATCTGTTTGTAACTTCAAGGTATTGCATAATATGGAGAGAAAATTGGATGTCATTTATAAAGAAATAAAATGATGTTAATTATTATTTCTTTTTTTTTTTTTTTTTTGTATTGTTTCCTTCTCAAAATGAAATTTAGTTCCGAAAATTACCGGACTATTATCATAAATATTATGTGACTACGTAATTCTTACGTAAGAGTAATTCTGTATACTTACCGGTTGTAAAACACTTTTATCTTGTCCTGCGAGAATTTTATTTGTTGACGACTTGTTTTAAAATTGTTGGTAAGTATTGGGAGCGACCTATCTTGCTGTGGAAAGCAGTGAAACAATTCTCTCAGTTGTTTTTAGTTTTCACGACCTAATTCTTTACGTTGTCATGGCAACTATATGTAAGCAATTTTTTTTTTTTTAGATTATATTACAGAAAGGAAACAAAATACATGACAAAAGGGGATACTAGAAGTAATTTTTCTCTGAAAAAGTATCGTGTAAAATTAATTTTGAGTGCTTGTTTCCGTAATCAAAAAAAGTCAACAATGAAGGGTTCCTGGTTTAGAAACATGAAATATAATAAAAGGAAAATAATTAATATTTGAACAGGCTTGTTTTAAAGAATGATTATGATATTTAATTATCTATTATGGAGTGAAGGTTTTTTGTTTTTGTTTCGTCATAAAAATAATTTTTGAGTGGCAATAAATGATTATGTAAGGAATATGTATGTACTTCAAATTTCAGATTCACAAAGTTTTTTTTTTATTCGGTTATATATATATTACTGTTGAGAAAAATGAATTTTTTTAACTCTATTACTAATGTTTCACTATATTTTTTCTGACATATCGTTTTTCGTACAATTTTTTCTCGGTTTCTAAAAAGTCATCATTGTGAATAATGTAACTTTTTCTCTCTCTCTCTCGCCATGGATATTATTTGCAAAATTCTTGTAGCATTTAAATGATTTAGTAACAAAACTTATTTTATTTTTTGAAATTCTTTTATAATTATTAATTTGACCAAAAGAATATTTTTTTAAATGGAAACTCTGTTCTATTTTGCTTTATAATCTTTCAGAAGAAAATCTTTGGTTTCAGGATTAAAAATTAAGTTACAATATGTAAGGCATTAAAAGTTTTTTCTGGACTTGCATATACATAAGATATTGCTTATGAAATGATACTAAACTTTCGTGTTTTGTATTTTTTAAAAAAAAGTTGCTTCTGTCACATAAGAAGATATTAATTTTTATAAATTCTATTGGAAGTGAATTGAAGCCAATTATACGAGTAGGTATGCCAACGAACAATTGTTTTCACAGGTGTTTTAAGTATTAATAACGAAAAGAACATGTGCCATCGGCTACAGTCACACTATTTAAACACGTGAGGATCTAGACGGTTTTTGACCCAAATGGAGAAGACGGTTTTTTTTTTTTGCTCTTTCACTTTGGGAATTAGAGGCTTGCTTATCTAACAGATTCGTGTTGTACTTAGGCATTTGATAATGAACTTTCCCTATCGTGTATGATATATGAGTTATCTTCAAATGGAATTTCTCTGAAATTGTAGAGTGATTCTTTTTGGGGAGAATTTTGATATCTTGTAAGCTTTCCCCCGCTTGATATCTGGGTAAATTTTAGGTTATTTAAACTATCTTGTCTAATTAATAAAATATTCAAACTTGATTTGCAATTTCTGTGACGAAAATTGGCCTGAGTTCATATGTCCCCTCGTCTTTATAGGTTTTTAAGGGATGGTAAAAAAAGTACCTGTGTTAGGAATTGTTTTTGTGATTGATTGATTATTAATGTCGTGCTCTCTTGGATCGTGAGGGCTGTTTCCAACGGACCTCGTAATTTTGAACATCGTTCAAATGACGAGGATGACATCCGAGTCTCATCCGACACCCCATTCTCCAAACTTTATCATCTTCCCAACGTGAGGAAAAATAAGTCTCGACAGAATTATCGTGCGACAACCATGTTAGGCATGTGAAATTGTGTAACTCACGGAAGAAATGTCCATTAATCTCAGAAGTCCATGAGTATGACGCCCTTCGCATGAGCCGAAAAATAATCACCATAGCTTTTCGGCCGATGAGACTGCCTTCTTAGGTGTGGAGTCACTTGAAGTGTCCCATTATTTTGAATGTTGATCCTTTTCCGGCATACAGTGGTGAATATAGGGATAATTTTACTCAAAAGGACGACGATAACTGGAAAATCAACTGGAAAATCGACTGGAAAATCAAAACTAACTTATGATTTAGAGTCATATTTTTTTTCTCGTGCCGTTCAACTGAGGGCAGCACTCAGTGGTAACGCTAGCTTGCTTTTGTAGCGCCATCTGTCTCCAAAACACATTTTTCTGATGGAATGAAAGCACTGTTGTGAATCGGATTTCATCATTCATCAAATAGTTAATCTATCCTCTTGTAAAGCCTTCGATATAAATAAGGAAAAGTGATGAAAGCATTATTAATTGCAGCCACAATTAGATGTTTATTTATTTATCTGTTGGTCAGATTTCTGTCGTTTATTGATATTAATCGTCATGAAAATTGTCGTTAAAAAACGAAAACATTTTTAATTTTTTAAAGTTCTTAAATTTTTAAAAAGAAACCGAAGATGGTTTTTTTAAAATTTCATTTGAGTGTGTGTGTGTTTGAATTAGAAAAAAAGAATAACTTAAATTCTTGTATTTTTAGCGCAGCATTACACTGTCTCACAAAATCTGCATTTAACAAAGCTGTTAAATTTCTTCTAAAGTCTGTTTCACGTACCATGACGATTCATTTTATAACGAAAATGGAATCTCGATAACACGCGCGTGTATTTTGTAAGAACAAGTTGCGCAGTAATAGTATTCCATTTTATCCATAAACAGTGCTTGCATTTTAATGAGATTGATCGTGCATGCAATCTCTACGCTGGGAATTTATAATAATTAGTGCCGAAGAACCCTTGCAGTTTTAACCAAATATAGCCGCAGATTATCTTTTTCTCCCCACGCTGGAGAAAATGCTTCGTAATGGGAAAGTTATCAAATAATACGGAGATAATTCATGCTGTGGAGAAGTTGCCACACGCCAGCGTTTTGGAAGTTAGTTCCACTATCATCTGTATTAATGCAACTCAAACGATGAGATCAGTACGTGCAACATGTAAAAGAAATAAATTTTTGAATGAAAGTTAAAAAATAAATTCGAATTTATTTTTATTGGCAATGTGCCTGAGAGAAGTGCACAATGTATTGTTGATGCCACACCTTTTTTTTAAAAAAAAAAACTTTCGTCCTATGACGATGTTTGAGTTTATACTCTCACAATCCGAAAGTTTGTCAGATTTCGATGAATTTAGTCTCTACAAAACATTTTCCATTTTGCTTTTTTATATCTTTTTCGCTGGTTCCTTTATATCTCTGAAGTATCATTATAAGAATTTTTTTTTTTTTGTCTCATATCTTCATGGATAGTAATTGTTCGGCTATCTGACTTCTTTCAAGAAATTTTCTTACAGAAATTAATAAGTCTCGTTTTCTGTTAATAATCCGATTTAAAATTTGAATATTCCTAGTAAATAATAGAAAAATTATTATGCGCGCGCTTTCAGGTTTAATTCCTCCCCCCAAGTCTTTTTTTTTTTAAAAAAAAATAAATAAACCATACTCTGATCTTGAATTCATAGGTGAGAAAAATATTTAAATATGGGGTTGGGAGGAATGACTTCATTGGCGAAGAAATGTGCATTTTTTATGAACAGATGTAACTTGGCTCCGTACGATGCGTATGGTCTAATGGAAAATCTTTCACTTCAGGTAATACCTTCGTATACAATGTATTATTTATACAGGTATCCACCTGAAAGAGAAACTTACGATTATACTTACTCTCTTACTGGCAAGATGCCCAAATGTAAACGCGCGGGAAAAAAAAAAAAGAATGATGTATACGATAAGAGTTTAGAGAGAGAGAAGCGGAAATGTCGACCTTGGAATTTGATGGTACCTGAAAATTATTTTTAATTATCGTGATACTTTTTTTTTAATTATTATTTCCATTGAAAAAAAAGTGTAACATCACATAATATTTGGTTTTGTTTGATTTTTAATAATTATTTCATCCACATGCACTGCATTTTCTAATACTTCGCTTCACAGTAGTGAAGACAATGATAAATACTTTTCAATAATAAACGTACTTTCTTAAACCGTTGTCTAACTGCTAATTTTTTTTTTTTTTTGAATTTATTTAACAATTGTTTCCCGTTCCTTAATTCAATAGTTTCTGAATTTTTTTTTTATAAAGTTGTTATTGAAATTTTTTATTTGTTTAAAAAATATTTGGAATCACTGAAGATACATATCAATCTTTGATGGTGCTGCTTTTTATGGGAAGGAGGAGCGTGAATGAGCAATGACAGATTTTAACGGTGCAAGAGCTAAATGTGGTACATACTAAACCTAACAAAATATAATATGTGATCTTCACATTTGAAAAATAGGAAAAAAGTAAAAAAAATGGACAAGAAGGATCGAATAAATAGAGAAGAATTGCTAGGGTACTCCGAGGGCGCGTCACCCGTGTTTATATATGTTACGAGGGCGCGTCACCCGTGTTTAGCAAGTACATTAAACCACATGAGATAGAAAGAGATCGTTAGGATGCCTCGATGATTTCCACACCTGCCTGACGAAGATAAGCCCCTGAAGCTATGGGAAGGTGGAAAAAATTGTTTGTGTGTGTGTGTGTGTGTTTTAATTCATTTATGAATATTGATAAATTAGTATTGGTACTTTTCCATTTCGCTGGCACAAATCTCGCCGTGCAGACTTCATTGGCGACAACACACGGTATGCACATGTTCCGTTTGACGTCGGTTGTATCATTTTTGGCGATTTTATCGCCTACACCGGCGAAATGGAAAAGTACCTTAGTATTTAATACCTTCATAATGTGAATTTCTGTGTTTATTCATATAGCTATTTCTGAGATAATTTTGATAAAATATTACGAGCTTCCTGTTATACTGTTCCACAATTGAAAAAAATCTGACAATGATTTTGTGTGCTTTGCGCATGAATATATATTTATTATACCAGTGGTTCCCAAACTTTTTTTCAAGTCACAGCGCCTTTTTCGAAATTAATTTTTGCCACGGTGACTACCCTTTAAGATAGCATGACTAATTAAAAATTTAGAGATAAAAATATGAAATTCTGAGGGGTGCATACTTTGTGGAAAAATATTATTCAATATGCTGTTGAAACAGTGCCTCAAATGTTTAAAGAAAATATTTTTCTATATGTGTATTTTGCAAGAGAAAACATGTTTTCTCACGTTTTTATATTTCAATGCAGTCTTGTAGTGTATAAAGTATTGTATTAATTGATAGCATATTACGTTATCGGTTAACAGTTCTCTGTTTTTTGTTGATTTGTTTATATTAAAATTTGCAAATACTCTGTTATCTTTTTTTTTGTGTTTATTTATTGATTCAATAAAAAAAAAAAAAAAATTCCGATTATTAACTGAGAATATTTTTTTTCCTCTCCCAGTGACGTTTCCCCGTGGGTGGCACCTTGTGAATTGGAGGTCTATTCTTGGATGAAAAGATCTTCACCTGCTGCTGATCCCCCACCGCCATGTGCCTTAAGTTCTCTGGAAGTCGGCATGCCGGGAAATTCTCCTTGTCAGGGAAAAGATGATCGAGCAGACAGAAACTATTCTTTCTCTCCAGTTAACAGAACTACTTCTGGCAAAAATCCACAACATGCTCAGCAAAGGCAGAAGCGCGAGGTGAATGTCCATTCATGCATTTACTTAATCATCTTAGAAAACGCCTTTGAACTCAGCACACTATAGCTGATTTAAAAAGAAAAATGTAACGTTTTAGATCTGTTTTTTGAAGCATGTGGTCAAATGGTTCTATAATTTTTTTTTAATCCTAGATTTTTAAAATTTCTTGAAATTACAAAAATGGGGCGTGATGCAGTTTACGGCCGGATTAGAACTTTTTTTTTTATAGTGATGATGATTTCCCTGCCAGTCTTCGTGCATGTAAATTATCATGTTAGGCCTTCATGATGCTCATACTAAGTTGCCGAAAAAAACTCAAACTTGGTGTCCTGTTGCGTACTTTATCTTGTCCCATAAATGACGTGAAATGTTTTTTGTACCTAACATTTCTTATAGCTATTGTGAAATACTCGAATATGAAAATGGACTGTATCTGTTTTTTAAAATATTAATTTATTTATGTATTTAAAAGATGATGATGAAATCACGTACCTTCTTAGAATTAAATCACAAAATCCGACTACTTATATGCATCAGATCACATGATTATGAAAACAAAATGTTTTGCCAATTTAAGAATTAAAACTAATAGAATATTAATTTTTTTGAATTTAAAGTAGAGATAATTCAACGGAAGAATAGTAAAAATATTAAAATTAAGATTACAAAAAATACGAATAAATACGAAGAAAAATATTATGAAAAAGAAATATTTTAAGAATGTAAATGTCCAATCGTTTGATGATGCTATCTAGGAAAAAGTTAGGTGTTGATAATTTTTCCTTCGAACACGTTTGCTGTCACGCGGCATTTATGAGGTCAGGCCACGCGCGCTGCTTATAAGTGCGTATTGCGGTTCTGTGGTGTAGCAATGTGTATCAGTGCGTATTTTGATAAGTAATATATTAGTAAATTAATGATACGATCTTGAAATTACTTAAAATTTATGAAAACAATGTAATTTTTTAGTTTCAAATCCCATTTTATATTGTCAGTCACCGATGACTGATGCGGCCTGAACGGAAAGTTCAGTGTCAGTCACCGGTGACTGACGTGGGAACTAGCTTGTTAAAATCCAAACAGCTGTAATTTACTTTCATAAGGGGGTTCTCCAAAAGACTTCGGATATTTGTTCATCTTGGATGAAAATGTGTTTCCTATTTGTTTATTTTTATGAAATCATTCGAAATATTTTGTTGTACTTCTGTGCACGATTAATATTCCTTTTACAAAGACAAAATGTTATTTAAAGTAGGATTCAAATTATTCTGAGGTATGGTTTGAATTTAAATTATTTTGTGTCTCGCAGTTTTGAATTTTGTCCAAGTGGTGAGGACGACATCAAAACTGGTACCTCATTGACCTATCGTTCTCATTTTGTCACCTGAAAACTTCGAGGCCTAATTTGATTTAATGTGCAGCAGACTCTACACGATGGGTCTCAGACGGGATTAGCGAATCGGCGTTAGACTCCCTCAGCTCACGATCTGAATTTCCGTGGTCCATTAAATCGATTTGATTATCATTAATGCATTTAATGTTTTAAAAATTATTCTGATACTTTGTTTAAAAAAATCGTTTCTTATTCAGATTCAAAATTTCTTTTTTTTATATATATATTCGTAGCGCATGAATCAGTCTTGGTCCAACACAGTGTTTGACAATAGCAACCCCTCTTGGGAAGGTGATTGGTCTACGCCTTCTATCACACCTCCAATGAAAACCGAGTCTCCTACCGGTAGCTTCTACAAGAACAGAACCCCTGGACCTTACCAGTCCAGTGATTGGTCTCACAGTGACTCCTCAGCTAGTAGTTCACTGCCTTCAAGTTATGGAATGATGCATACACCGCAACAGTCTCCATCTAATTCTCTAAGTGCCTCGTCCTCCTCTGTGTACGAGAACAATGGTTTCTACAACAGTGGATACAACTACGGACAGAGTGCATACATTCAGCCCCCTTACGGCCAACAACATCACCAGATGTACCAGCAGTCAGTACGGATGATGGACGGCACTTACAATAACAATAGAAATCCGTCCAATTGTCCACCGACATCTCTCAAACAACCAATCCCGGATTACCAACGAAGACAGATGCGTTACGGCTTGGATGGCATGCCCAAAATGCAGGTAAGTAGCAGTATAAGTGCCACATTGAAAGTTATTTTATAATAATGCGATATTTCAATCCTTGTATTCTTCAGAAAGATTCTGATTAATTAATGCGAATCAGTTCATGAATGATTCCTAGGATTTTTTTCAGATAAAGCGAGAACCTGAAGAATATGGAGAAGTGGATGGAGATAACTTCTCAACACTCTTCACTAAAAGTCTCACTTCACTTTACTCTCAAGACACTGAAAATGCTTTTTCGGAAGAGAATAAGCCATATGACTCGGACACAATTGTTTGTGACGCACCTAATCCTGTGCCAGTAATGGAAGAGCCTCCAGCATTTCAAAGACTTCACCCTTCCAGTGCGGGCCAGTACCCTGGCAATATGGCCAATGACTACCAGGATGCTCGTACCAGCTTTGGATTCTACGAAAACAGGAACCAAAACTGTGACACTGCTTCAAATGTTGTTCAGAACATAGGATCAGAAGGAAGTCATACAAATTCTTTCAGGTAAATTATAAACAAAGCATTATGTCGAAACTTTCATACAAAAGAAAAATTGATAAAAAAATTTTAAGTTCGAAATATTTTCATTCTTAATTGAAAAAGTGATTTGAAAATTATTTAATGTAGTAATAAATTTTATTTAAAAGACCACTGTTTGTATTATTTTAGGTATGATAGACCTTCTTTCGACGACATGCATCTTTATGCGTCCCCTTCGAATGATTCTAAAGCTCAAGCAAAGAAACGTAAAGTGAGCATGCCTAACATACCTCCAGATAGTGGATTTGGTGAAAATCGCAAAAAGGCTCCTCGTCTTATGTCCTTCAAAAGTGATTCAAAATGGACTCCAAACTCCTTCGCATTCAGTGAAATTCAGATTAAACAAGAACCCATCGATGATTATAACACCACTGAACTGGACAATCAAAATTCTGTTCGAACTCTTTGTAAGGATAATTCTCCTGGTAGCAATGGTAATGGAAACGGAAATGGTAAATCATCTCTTCAAGCGGACCATCCTAAACCACCACCAAGGAAAAGAAGCCCCGGTGCAACGTGCTTCGATCGGTTCGACAAGAAATCCACTCCCACGAATAAGAAAGTTTCACCCTTATCAGTGTACGCCAAAGTGCAAGAAAGCGTTGTCTTGAGTGTGAAATGCAGGCGATATAAAAAACGAACCAAACCCATTACTAATAAAGAAGAAACTGCCTGTCCTGGTCGAGAAGAAATGGAAAACTATAAACGAGCCAGCCTTACTCCAGATCAAGCTGCCCACCAAGTAATGTGTGAACTTTTGGAAAGAGTGAGCCTCTTCAACGAAAGGAGTGTTATTGATGGTCCTGATCTGACCCAAGTAGATGTTATGAAGGTTAAGGAACTGCTCATGCAATTCTGCCACCGTTACTCTTTGGATTACAGAGATTTTGAGAATATAAATTGCGTCCTGAAACCACGCATTGTAAAAGATAAGACGGCAAAAAACTCCGAACGGGCTTCCGCCATCCGAAAAAGGACCAGCACCTCTCCGGTTCAGCCTGACCATAAACCTGAACCAGCAAGTAAGACCCCAAAGAGTGAGAAGGGTCCTAAGAAGAACAGCAATGAGGATTCCACACCAGGAGACCGCAGGGTTCTGAGAAAGTTACCCGGACGAGTGGACCGCAGCAGGCCACGACGCAGAGGTAACGGTAAGGTGCCCATAGTCAAGCGGCGATATTCAACTAGAAGCGCCAAAGATGTGGAAGAAGTGAGGAGCAGTGATGTTGACATCATCATCGATTCCTCCACGGATCGTGAAAGTGAGGCCGGCAAGGAAGCGGAAGTCCGGAAAAAATCGCAACGACTTAAAAACAAACAACCGGTCATGGAAATGCCGGCCAGGGAGAGAAATTCTGATAAGGCTCGAAAAAATATGAAAATTAAGAAGGAAGAGACACGAACCCGGTCTAGAGAAATTAAAGTGGAGAAATCCAATGATAATCCCAAAACGGTTCCTAAGAAGAAGTGGACTCGACTTCATCATATGAATTCGAGTGATAGCCTGAGGTCATCTTCTGTTGAGATCGTAGATATTACCAAAAGCGAATCTCAGAGCTCTTCAGATTTATCTAGTGAGATTTCGAAGAAAAAACCCCTATCTTCTGGTACAACAGCTGAAAAAATTAAGAACAGGAATAAAACAATAGACAGTAGTAATAAGAGGGATGCCTCTAAGCGAATTCTTGAAAGAAAGCTCTCCTCTACTTCAAATAAAAAAGGACTTGTTGAAAAGAAATATATTAAAAGTTCCACTATGAATGGAGATGCGAATCTGTCTTCTTCTTCCGAGTCTGTTTCAAAACCTAAGGAAAAATCGCTTAAAAGAAGAAGAAATCTTAAGAAACACCATCGTCCTTCTGTAGAGAACAACAATTCTTCAAAATTAAGTGAGAAGAAAGTAATTAAAGTAGAATCCGATGATACACTTTCAGAATCGGAGGATGATTCCGATTTGGAACAGAATGATGGCAATATGACCAAAGATGACAATTCGAAAATGCCGCCTAAAGTCAAGCCAAAGTTGTTTGAAATACATGGGGGAAATAAATCAATGGGAAAACCTTCATCAACAAAGCTTAGTAATGCTACTAAAACTTTAAGGAAAAGGGTAAATGGTGCATCTTCAGAATCAAGTATGCGTCCAACACTGCAGATCGAAAATGGCAAAAAGCCATTAGAGATCAAAGTGTTAGAAGTTGATAGTGATTCTGAAGTATTACCAAAAGAAAATGGTAAAAAATCGCTAGAGAATAAATCATCAGAAGTTGAGGAGGATCCTAAAAAATTTCCAAAAGAAAATGATGAAAAATGTGTTACAAATGTTTCTGAAATAAAACCCGAAACCCAGATGCACATCAAAGAGGAAACCATTTCTCAACCTTTACACAAAGATAGGGATAAAAATTCTTCTCAAGTAAATAATGAAGTACAAGAAGATTCACTTTCTCATCGTTTAATTAAGAAAATTAAGGATGAACCATTATCAGAAAAGGCTGCTGCTTGCAGTTCTCAGCAAGAAAACTGTCTTCTGAAATCTGCACTTACTGCTGAGCAAGATATACATAAAGTGCCCAAACCTGCGAAGATTATACGCAGTTTACCTATTAAAAAAATTCCTCGAAGACGCAGTTCCCAGCATTCTGAATCTGAGCTTCAGGTAGTGCTGACTAAACTGCCCGATTCTCAAAGCATGAGAAATGGTTCTGTGCCTGCTGAAATAATAAAAATGTGTGACGAAAATGATGCAGAAAAGACTGCTCAGTTCGTGAAATCAGAGAATGAAGTTTTGGAAAAAAAGCCTGATGTGGGAAAGCCCCCTGAATTGATGCGCATGAAAGAAAATACTTCATTAGCAGATGAAATGAACAAAACTGTGAAAATTCGGTAAGTTAATTAAATGCACTTTACATGTTAACACGAGATACTTTCTTTATGCGAAAATAGATGTTTGTAATACAAAATTCAGCTATTAAATTTAATCCTTATTATTATTTGTCTGTTTTTCGTAACACAATATGAGTATATGGAAGTGCTGTATCATCTAATGTATATATATTTAGAATTCATGTACAGAAATGGAAGTTTTAATACTGAATATCATCTTTTGCTATAATATCAGCTGACAATCTATTTGGAAGATTAGTCTTTAATATCAGGACCATTTTCATGAAAGGGCTTCGCAAATGTTTGATAAAAGAATCATATGGATATGAGGCAATATGACATTGTTCATGGCCAATATTCTTGTATGTAATGCATAAGATAAGGGTTTTGAGCATTCCAATCAAATTCTTCCAACATCCCTAACAAACTAGTGTAGTGTCTATTTTCCGTTTACAATTGGGTTCTATTCATGTTACTTTAGTAGTTATTCTATGCAGATCATTGGTGACTGACTTCATGATTTTAAACCTCAGTCTATTGATCAAGATACACCTAGTTGGCTGGCTTTAATGGCGGAAGGATTATATTTGGCTAAGCTGTGCCAAACATTCGTTAATTTACTTGTAACCAGATGCATCATGTAAATAATTGTTACAAATGACTGTGTAAGATGAAGGAAGAAGAACATGAGGAGGTTGAAAGGAGGAGGGTCGAAAATTGGGGAAGATTGCTAGGGCGTGTCACACGTGTTTGCCAAATACAGAAACCCTATAGGAGAGAGAAAATATCAACTGGCTACCTCGGGATTGCTGATCCCATATTTACCTAAAGAAGGTAAGCCACTCAATAAAAAAAATCGTTCAAATCATTAAATTCCCACCACCAAATTTAACTTGGGAAAAATATATAATGGTAAAGTTAATTTGATATATGTAACTGCTCAGCCACTATGGCTTGAAGATTTGGGCGAATCGTCATTGTACTGTTCTTTCTTGGAATTTTTTACAAATAACTTAAAAAAATGACTGATGTTATGAGACATGAGTCACATAACTAAAATCTAAAGTACTGATTTTTCTCAGATTATTTTTTTCACTACTTTCAATGTCAGTTTTAAACATACTTGCTCATTTTAATATTTTCAATTATTTTTGTCCTAAATTATTCTGGGTTTACACTGTGAAATCAATGACAGAATCTACTATTTCTGCGCAGCATGATGCATTTTGATCATTATGTACATGAATTTCTGACTGAATTAAATACTCAACAAATGCATGCAATAATGCTTTTTTAAACATTCAGTTTTCTCGTATAGAAAATTTTCTATTTACATTAAAAAGAATATATGCTTATAGATTTAATGAAAGATGTGAATCAGCACCTCCTCCCTCGAAAGATGTGTCGGACATTCCAATGAATTTAAGCATAGGTGGTGCTTCTGAAATAAAAAGTTTTAGACCTCAAAGCGTTGCTCAAGATCATTACTATGATTCCGATGATTCTGACTGTGCATTGGTCATCGATCTTGACAGAAGAACCTCCGTCGAGGAACGAGGTAAATTCAGTTGTGTAAATTTTTTCATAATATGTATGAATAGAACTATTACTTTATAAATTTCTTTAGAATGTTTATTTAAAATAAACATTCTAGAGAAACATCTTGCAGATCTTTAAAAAATATATATTTTTTCGAATTTTATGCCTAAACGCCTAAATTATATATATATAGTACCAAATGATATTTTTATTCAAACACTATTATACACATAAAATTTTATAATGAATATATATGCATAAAAATTTAAAAGAAATTAAAAAAATGAGTCAAATAATGGTGATTAGAAAGCTTTCCTAGTTATTAAAATGTTATTTAAAAAATCAATAGAATCTTGAAATGTTTTTTGTTTACCACTAGAGCTTTTGGCAGGTGTTAGTAATTTTACCATTTTTTTTTTTTTTGGAAGATTTGAATGGCCTATTTGTGGATTTGACACATAGTCTAGTCCATTGAGCCAGAAAAAAAATGTTCTAGTCGAGCCTAGTTATAAATAGCTTTTATTCCTGCTAGTTTTTACCTTCTGGAGAGAAGTTTCTTCACTCCCCTTCTTCCTATGGAGAAGTCTTGTTTATTTAGAAGGAAGATTTAGGAAATGTTGTTTCTCCATTAAATACTGTAATCAATATATGTCCCTATAAAGTCTATTTTGTTGCTTGCAACATATATCCTTTTGCATTGCTAAACATGATTTATGAGTGGGATGTCAGAAATTTTGATGTAATTTGTGATGCAGATGTATTCAACCAGTAGTGCTAGGTTGGGATATGTGGGTTGCCATCTAATTTTAAAATTCTGGGTCATCATTTTGGTTGCAGCCGTTGATTTTTGCTATTTTTTTGACAGATTTAAATTACCTGCTTATCTGCAGACTCCTGGTATGTAGTCAACTGAATCAAAAAATAATATCCTTCCAGGCCAGTTAGTAGGTGCTTTTGTTCCTGTTCAGTCCTGTAATTGTCATTGCTAGTTTTGACTCATAGAAAAGGGTTATACCACAAGCTCATCATTGTATCAAAAATGAATGTTTCAGAAACTAGGTTTTTTTTAAATGCCCAAATTTTTGGTTGTTTGAACAAGTGATTTTGATTATATGCTAATAAGAGAATTGTACGCACACATTTTACAGTTCCTTCTCCTACACTACAAATTTCTGATACAACTCAAGTGATAGAAGAGACTAAGCCGGAACCTGCTGTATCATCTTCTTGGAATGACAATTCTCTGTCAACATCTGTTAAAAGAGATCCAACTAGTGAAGAAAGCAAAAAGGCCACTGAAGATGCATGTCTTCTTTTGCATCTAAGCAGAAGTGCTGTGCCACCTCTAACAAGAGAATATGCATTCCATCATCCAGCTCCTGTGAGAGCAGAAAATATTGAAGACCCAAAACAAGATATTAAAGAGGACAAAGAAAACAAAGATCCTGAACCTGAAAGAGATGAATCTATATTACGAACCTTGCTATTGGAAAATGGAGATGTGGCCTCAGGATCCTCACAGGTTAGATAGTGTTATATCTCTGTCACTATATATATATATATATATATATATATGATCCTTTTAATGAGATCCTGACAGAATTTTCTCCATTTCCTGAATATTACATTAAAAAATCGAAGCAAATTTCCGTTTTAGTATTCTCTAATTATATGTTTCTAAAAGATATCTTTTCTCATAAATAAATGCAGGAAAAATATAACCCTTGTCAATAGAATTTGGAAGGGAATCCCCATTGTCCTACTTTTCTTGTCTAGAATGATAAAAAGATTGAGCAATTGAAATGTTACCATTTTTGGTTTTTTTCGATAATATTCTATAAAAAAAAATTGACAGCAATTATTTTATGATTAAATTTATTGATATTCTTCATTTGAAGACAATTTTTTATTACTTAAAAAAAATTATTAATTTGTGATAAAATATTTTCTCATTGCAGTTTTTGATAAAAAAGATGCAATATTTCAAGTCTTGAAAAAAATGAAATACAAATATGTATACAATACTTATTTTTAAAGTATCATATATTAATAATGGTAATAATAAAGGTGTATTTAAAAAAATAATATTAAGACCCCATTTTTTTCTGAGTTAATTTGATTTGTAATTTATTAATTAGAATTAAATTCATAAAAGTATTTTAGGAAGAAAATCATTGCTCTCCAGGGGATTAATAAGTTAAAGTGCAAGAAATGAGAAGTTATGGATGATAAATATAATTTTCAATTAAAAAACTAGATATATTTGTTTTAAAACAGTCTTTAAAGGAATTTGAATGATGTCAATTTTTGTGAGTAAATCAAATTTTGTCTTCCTGAAGTAATTCTTTATAAAAAGGTTTTTTTTCCCGGTCACACACAAAGTTATTCATTGAATATAAATAATAGTTAGATATGTTGAAACATCATTGAGAATAAAATAGATTTGTGAAATATTCAAAATTATGTCCTCATACAATTTAATTATTAACTTTTTGTAAAATTATAGATTGATATGGATTTCACACAGTCATTTTTATGTTTTCCTTCCTACCTAAGTTGTGAAATTATTTGTTCCTGAAAATTTCTCCAGTTCTTTGTATCTTATAAGTTGCAAAACTTTAGGGAGGGGGGAAAGGTTATTTGATTCAACAGTTAAAATTTTTTTGATTAATTTATTTTTAATTTCATATTAATAATTTTTAAATGATACAATAATTTCTTAATCAATTTCTATACATGAAGAATATTACTATTATTGATTTCATTAAGTCACCAATTATAAATTATTGTATTAGCCCGAGTATTACACGATACTTTTTGTCCAAACATTTTCCATTGAAATATTGACTTGCTCCAAATTCGAGGTTTGGGTAATGGAATGTTATAACTCTTGTTATTTTCCTTATATTACCAAGAGTTATAACATTCCATTATATTATTCAAGTTATTTATTTTATTTAAACCTATTTGTGTCTGTTACATGTGTTATTAATTATTTTAAATAAATGCTTATCAAACTAAAAATTATATTTTCTTTGAATTCTTTTTGTAAAATGAATGGAACATCTTAAATTCATCATTTTCCCCCTAACTATCTGTGTAAAAAATTTTAGTGCCGCATTACATTTGGTCTAATATGGTAAATGTTTTAATGACTTTTGTTATTGCTATTTAATTGATATTGTTATTTAAATATATTTCAGGATGTTTTGCCTCAGCCACAACCTGGTCCATCAACAGCTCCCACTGATTCCAAGGCCAGGATGGACTATGATGCCATGAGATTGCTAATGTACCAAGCATATCAAGAAATGTCTTCACTAAATTCTGCAGGTTTTGATGAACAGAATATACCTATAGGTTATTAAATTTTGCATAATTTAAACACAATTTGATACTTATCATTTTGCAATGCTTCATACTTTCAGATTAAAAAAAATAAATTCATAAATGTTTGATCTATTCTTTTTTGTTTATGCCTGCATATTTAATGTAATTTGTCTTATGTCTTTAATTATTGAATGAGTGATTTTTTATTAATATCTTACTGAGAAGCAACAAGAGGCTATGGGGGACTAACCTCGTAATTTTGAACGTCAATAAGTGATGAAGACGACAACTGCGTTGTCATTTTGTCTCCAAATTTCCATCCCATGCCTTTGTAAGGACTTTAAACTATGACAGATTTAACATGCATCAGACCTGGATACATGGCAGATCTTAATTGACATCAGCAATTGAACCCACAGCTCGATGAAAACCAGTCAGGAGGCTGTGACCATGACCACTAGGCTACCTTTAACTATTGAAGCAAAATCTAAAGATCATTTTAAAACTCAGACATTAGAATTTTAAAAATATCTTAACATTGTCGATGGGGGAGGTATTTTTTTTATATTTGCCCTGTGAAAAAATTATATTAATTTTATTCATCAATAAAAATGATATATGAAAAAGTATTCATATGAAATATTAAAGCATATTTATCAAATGAATTGAATATATGTATTGCACGCATTTACTTTTATGTAAAATAAATTCCTACTTATTCAAGGTTTTCCATTTTATCATAATGTAAAATTCTCCTTGAAAGGCATCTAAAATTTCAATGCTTGTTCTTTTATATGTATATGTACATGTAAATATTTATATATTTACATATATATATATCTGTGTGTGTGTGTGTATAATTGTATCTCTTTATTGTATTTTAAATAAATAATGACCTCAGATAATTTTCATTATTTATTTAAAATACAATTGTGTCCATTTGTTGAAAAGGGTTGTAATATTTTGTGAAGTGTTTATTTATTTTTGTATATTTAAAAGATAGTTATCATATTTAATCAGTGAATTGCAGAATACTAGGCTAGATTTTGATACCATACTTAGAAAAGAATCATGATTGGTATTTTATGTCCTGAAAAGAGTCGTGATTCTTGTTTCAAGTCCCCCAAAATAAATTTTTACTCATTTTCTTTTTCATCTGTGGAAGTCTTATAAATGAATAATTCTATGTAATTAATACGTAAAATACCTATTGAAATCATATAAATTTTTTAAATAAAAAAATTACATTTATATGAAATGAAATAAAATATATTCATCATAATTTTGAAAATTTTTGATTTTGATTTCTATTTTTTTTTAAATACAAAAAGATCCCAAGTTTTGGGCAGTATTTAATTTTTTCTCTGAATGCAGCTAACATGGGGGGGGGGACCCATAATGTATATAAAATAGATACAATAATTTTCTTGTAAAAAAATTGTGAAAAGGACAGTTTAATTAACTGTGTGGTTTTTTTTATAAGAAAGCAATCAAAATTAAACATTTCAAATTATTTTCAGAACGATTTTCTGATATAAATGCCAATATTCTTTCTGAAGCTGAAGATTTCTCGGATTTAGGGAATGACCCTCGAACCTTAAAGGAAAGAATAAAGAAACTCAAAAATGAAATAATGTGTCTTCAATTCATGGCTGATCAGAAAGATAAAGAACGCATAGCTATTGTGTGTTTCAAGAGGTATGTTCTATTTTCATTCTTTAAAAACCTTGCTAGCCACAGTTATTTAGAGTAGGGATTCTTTAATGTAATTTACATAATTTGAAATATTTTTTTAAGGATGTAACAGTTATTTTTCTTAACATATTTACTTGAATTTCTTTGGTATTGATTATTTTATGTCTTATTAATTACATATTAAATAAACTAGAAATTTTTCTTTGTAATGAACATATTATTAAATTTATAATTATGAAATCTTAAATTGTATAACTTGATGATTTAAAAACTGTATATAATTTGCACAAATTAATTTTTACTAAATTAAAACAGTAATCAAATTTAGTATCTCTTATTTTTCATTTAATTGTAAATTATTTTTCTCATTAATAACTATATACATATAGTGATTTTTGAAAAAAATAATTATAACATTGATTAAATACCGTGATTTGATGAAGAAATGTGAAAACAGAAGTACATATTTATTTATCTATTCAAGACTAGGTAAAAGTCTTAATTTTAAAAATACCTTTTAATTGATTGGCTAATTTTAGGCAATAAGATTTATCAATCTGAAATGTGTTGATATTGCTTGTTTAACTGCATCTGTTAGCTTTGTTTTTTGTGCTCTGGTTTTTGTGCTATGAATATTTGTTAAAAAAATAGAGCATTTTTATGTTATCAATACAATTTTGCAATTTAGGTAATGAGTTAATATTTTTTAAATTATATATTTTTGTCATAAAATTTAGTTTCATAGCTTTTAAAGAAATTTTAAAAATTTTTGGGTTATACAATTACTATTTTTCCATTGTACATTGTCTTTTTATATGTCTATTTATTATAGGTATAAAGAAGAAGTTCTGAAAAAGCTTCTTAAAGAATATGCTAACAGTGTTCATGATCAGGTCCAAAATCGGGTGAATGGAAGAAATAGATCTACAAATGAAACAAGGAATTTTGAACCCAACAATCCTTTTTCTGCATCATATCCTTATAATTCCTTCACTGCTGAAGGTATATTAGATCAATTAGTTGCTTATTGAGATGTAATTATGAGAAATTTTAATAAACTTAAATCTTTGTAAAATAAATAAGTGAATTATTTTAACATTTTCTGATACTTGTTAATTATGTGTAGTAGAACTAAAGAAAATCAAAGATTTTAATAAGAAAAAATTAAGTTTCTAGCCTATACTTTTAGATTTTAAAAAGTAGTCATGAATTAATGAAAAGGGATTTTTATTAATCAGTTTTCTAAATGAATAAAAAAAATGTTAACACCACAAATATTTTAATTTTTCTTTGTTTAATATAAATAGTAAAACCCCACATTTCTCACAAATGATGTTTTCATCATGAAAACTGGTCACCAAATCAGTTTTTATGGTTTTGAATTACTTTAATTTTAAAAATATTTGTCTCTCATCATGAAAAATTCTGTTTGTAGTATAATGCAAGAATTTGTGTAAAATGAAGCACACAATTTCGATAAATAAATAAATCTTTTATTATATTGTGAATTTTCATTTTAATATAGTAAAGTTCTATGATTTTTTTAATTGTAGAAAACATTTATGTGTTAGATATTATGAGTTTTCTAATATCTTTTATATTTCATTACATTATTGTTATTTCAAGAAAAAAAATTATAACAATTTTCATTTTTTTCTAGTTCCCTTAATTAATTCACTTTCTTGATTTTTAAATTTACTGCTGTCATTAATTTTATAATGAAATTTATTTGCTTTGTATAATTAAATCATTGAGGAAAAAGGTGAAGAACATAGAATTAAATGAAGTGAATAATATCTTAATTGTAAATAAATTTCTTGCTGAATTTCTGAGACAATTTTAAATTATTGTTAACACATACACACATGCACAATTCATTAAATATTAATTAGATTTATTAACCGCTATTAGTAAAAGTAATAATTATTGTGCCTCATTTTTTGCTAATGAGAGACATGTCTAAATATATGTATCAGATTTATTAATATTACTTAATTTCAAACTTTTTTTAAAAAAAAATAGACGAACATCGACTTTCACCTGACTATCCAGTCATTGAAGTAACATTTACACCTGTGCCAACTTCCACTGTAACTAGTGCAGAAAACAGCCCTTGCCAATGTGGTGAAAGATTACCCCCGGTTTCTACAATGGTTGCCAATGCAACTGAAAATTATGGAGTGGATATGAGAACAGTCAGCCGAGGTGGAGGCAGTTCTACTAGATCTGAAGTTAAAGAAATCTGGTCATCTAGGGAATCTGCTAATAGTGCTAGAAATTGTGGGTAAGATGTTCTTAATGGAATAAAAAATGTTCGAGTATTTGATTAAGAAAATAAGTTATTTACCTAATAATTATGCAACAATATATCTACTGAAATTACTATAACAAGTTGACAATAATTGATTCCTCTAGAACTGCATCTATTCTTGGAAGATCCTAAAGCTTTCAAATATTTCAGCTCTTCTTTAAGAATCTGAAAATGTCAACCTAGTTAACTTGATGAATAATAAAATACTGGATCCAATAATTGTTTATTACGCTGATGGACTTATTAGTCATTTTTAAAAATGAAATTTCTGTTACAGAACAGATTTGTTTCTGATGATTTTTAAGATACATTTCTATAATTTTCCAGTTATTTGGTAGATGAAAGAGAGAAGTTATAATTAATATCGATATAATTACTTTTTGATTTTATATTAATACTGAAACTGTACTTTAATTATAAATTTATTTATGATACAATATCATAAACAAGTTCAAATTTCAAAACATGGTTGTTTCATAATATTACATCTTGATAATCTTGCAATTTTTAAAAGTGCACTCTAATTATAAAAAAAAATTTTTTTTGTAGATCTCCCATGTTATCAGAACAAAGGAGAAGATCTCCTTCACTACCAGAACTGTCTCCAAATGGTAGACAACCACAACATTTCTTGATGCGTATAATCAGTAGCAGCTCAAATTCTAGTCTGTCTCCACCATCTTTGCAACCTGAGTTATGGCCAACTGCTCCGAGTTCCTTTGCTTCACCATCATCTAGTTTTCAAGCATATTATCCTCATCCTATAATTTGCAATTCTTCTAGCGGTAAGTGTATTTATACTACTTCAATCGTTTTTGAAGCTTTAATATTAATTAGTTGTATAACAGATTAGTATTAAATATTTTAATTGCCTAAGCAGTCTTTGTAGAATTTCATCAGTAGTACTATGACTTTTTTTTTTGCATTACAAATATTGAACATTATTTTTATAATTTCATATTTTTCTTGGCATCAGTATTTTAATATTATTTCATGAACTATACATATATATTCTCTGAACCATTGAAAAATTTCTCCTTCCTGTGTTGTGACAGTTTTATGAATTTATTAATATTCATTTCTGTTGAATTTGCATCTACACTGACACATAGCTGTTTCATTTTTTTTTTTTCTTATCCAGAAACAAAAATGACTTTTTCTTCAATATTCAGTTATTTTTCTTTAGAAAGCTTCAAATTAAAAAGTTTTTTTTAAATGAAAATATTTTAAATCTTTTGAAACTTCACAATTTGTCAGTTAATGAAGGTGTGTTATGGATGTAATGTAAATATGAAGGATTTAAAAATTGCCATATAATTTACTGAGAAGTTTAATAATTTGTGATATGATAGATTTAAACTGATATTATTCATACTTCTGTACTTTGGAATATATTCATGTATAAATTTTAAATTATGACTGAAGAAATTCAATAACAAAATTTTCACCTTCTCAGATGTCAAAATGGAATCATCCAGAATGGATCATAATTCCTCTACATCCAGCAAATCATATGCTGAAATGCCAAAGAACAGTCCAAGATCTAGTCCAAAACGATCCAGTAGCTCGTATTCAGTATGGAGCAATGGACACTCTGGAAGAAACACCCCTTCAACTTCTGCTCTTGACTTGCACACAGAACGTAATAATATGCAGGAAACCTCTTCTAGAAGATCAGCTTCAACCAATCATCCTCTGATGGTTGCCCCACCACCAACCATGCTTCAGTCAGCTTTGAAACATTCATCTGGTCATCATCGATCTAGATCAGAAGTTCGTCATGAGAGGTCTTCAAAAAATAATGTTGGAAAGGTTTACAATGTGAAGACTGAAGTTAAAACTGAAGAAGTAGGTTTTTTAGTATTAAATTGTATTATGCAGATATATTTTATCATTAATAGAACAAAATTTGTTTATATATGTATATTTATTTATTTTGCTTCATAACATTCATATTTATCTGAATGCATTTATTTACATGAAAAAGGTGCTTATTTCAGTAGAAAGCTGATAATTTGACATTATATTAACACCAAATTAAAGTAAAGTATATTTATAATCACACACTCATTGAAATGAAATTGCTTGTTTCATATAATGACATTCATTTAATTTTTTTTAAGAATTTTAAAGTTTAATGACTTTTGACAGAAAGCATTTTAGAAACAGAAATTGAATTTTTTTACATAATTGCCATAATATTTCAAAGTACTTGTAGTTGGAAAATGTAATTGCAAATACCTAAATTATGCTTTTCCCAAAGGAGCAGAAGGCTACAACTCATTCATCAGCAACTAGCAACAATTCCATTGTGCCATATAGAGGTCATAGCAGTAGCTCCTCTACAGCTCATGTTCCAAGACCATCATCAACTCCAAAGATGCCATCAAATTTAAACAGACCTCCAAGATGCATGGGTTGTGGAATATCAGATGCTAAGTTTCTTTGCTCTGGTTGCAGGAAACATTGGTATTGCAGTGCAAAATGTCAGGTCAGTTCATTTCCTCTTTAAATGATCAGGTATATTTGTAGCAGTTTAGTCTGAAGTCAATACTGATTGTTTATTAAAAAATAATTTCTTTTTTTTACTTTAGTCTTCAGATATCTGTTATGAATGAAATAATTCAATAAATAAAAAACAAGAAATACATGTTTTGAATTATTATCATCAATTGAGATGATCAAGAAAGTAGCATTACTGACTGATTAAATATATTAAAAATTCATTAGCTCATAACTTGAATATCTTGTGTCTTATTTTTTTTTTTTAGCAGGGAAAAAGGAACAGTCTTGAAATTGCCATTATATTTCTAAATTATATGAAATTAAGAAACATTGTTGTATAATTTTCAAAAATATTTTTTCACAGTATTACTTGGTTATTATGAGGCATAATGTATACTAAAGTTTTTGAAATTTCACAGTATAATTTTTTTAGTTGCATAAACATATCTACCTATATGGCTTCCCCTCTCTCTTTATTTGTGTAATTTTGGGATCAATATTTTCAAAATATTTGAGAAATCTAATTCTCAAACTATAAGCAAACTTCAATTAGGAGTAATAATTCCTTATTTAATAACAATATTTCTTTAAAAAGTTTTGGAATGAAAATATAAATGTTCATTGTCTTTTACTTGTTTTAATATTTATTTTCTCTTGATAGACTATAAGGTGGCCAGATCATTCCCATTATTGTCCAGGCAGGCAGTACAGTACAGGCTCTGGACAACAATACACTCCAGGTTCAAAGACAAAGTATGATTAACAACCAAAAGAAAAATGATGGATAATTGTTCACAACACTGAAATCAACTAAATATGGGATGACTAAAATTTTAAAAAAAATTTACAGAAATTGTATGGGATTACACAGAAAATATTACTCAGTCTGCTTCTTTTATGTTATGTTAGTCTTAACATTTTCTATGATTATAAAATCAACTTTTGTTAAGCCAAAATTGTTCACTCAATTTCTTACAGATTCATATTTTCTGTCATATCACTTAGAATAATTTTACGATTTATCATTGATGTTGTGGATATGATGTAGTTATGGTAGTATATAATCTGTTAGACTTAGAAATGTGTGAACTGTTTGAAATTTAATTCCCTTATAGTGCATCCCATATTTAACCACTAAATGCAAACAAGAATTAAATAATGATTTCACGACTTGTGTCTAGAAAAAAAGTAACATTACAGCCCTCTGCATAATTTCAAAAACATTGCTTCAAGGGCTAGTTTTTGTGATGCTTAGAACTATGACACAGAACTATGAAAACTGAATAAGAGTCAGAAGATTGTGATCAATGTATCAATTAAATACATATGTATTTCTGGGTTTTGTGTGGAAAGTGTATTCTCATTGTATCAGTTTCTTGTCTCTTAATAATAATTGTTGTGCCATCCCAGTATGTAAACTGTTTGCCATTAGTTTTTTTTATGTGAAGAAGGAAGGTATTAAGTGCAATAGGTAATGTTTTAATTGGAATATTATTTGTTTTATTATTTTCGTTATGTACATAAAGTATTTCTTAATATTTGTAAGAAATTTGAGAGAAATTTACTGTTTTGTAAAATTTTGTATTTATTCCTCACTGGTATAGTAATTGCATCTTTTCAGTTGGAAAGATGGGGTTATATTTTAAGTTTTTGAAATTGGGATTGAATTTTCATGAGTGGTGCAAATAACGCAAGTAAGGTGAAGCTCTCATCTGATTTTAATTCATTTTTTTTTTTTCATTTCAAATTATTTGTTATTTTAATAAGCATATTCTTATCATTTGTTACCTTCCTTAGAGTGAATAGAAGCAATCTTAAAAATACATCAGACATCAGTTCATACAATCATCTTGATCTCTATTTTAATTCCATTATTAATATAAAATTAAAATTGCAAATCAGAGTGGAAAAAAAAAACATCTATTCATTGGGTTCTCAAATTAATGCATTTGCCATGAACACATCCATAATTTATAATCATTTTAACATTAATAAGTTAGAATTTTATTTCATACATACTATATTGGGGGGAAGGTGAAAAAAAAAACTGAGCTTTTTTTAAAATTATTATTATGATAGATTAACATTGTGGTCCAAAGAAGGCAATTTTAAGGTTCTAAAAAGAATGGTACATTGTAGTGTTATTGCCATTTTATAGACTGATTATGTATATATTATCTATTAGTCATGATTATCATTTCAAGCACTGTGTTTCATTGTTTCTGGCACTTTGTGAGCTTGCTATGTGAACGAACTGAGGTGGGTTTGTTCTTGCTACTTTATCCTCACTCTTTAGACTCTACAGTAGTGTTGATGTTTCAAAATTATCTGTTGGAGGTGAATTTATTATTATTTATTTTGTGAAGTAGAATGGTTTTTGAAGTTGTGTGATTATAATGTAATATATCTATGATACACATACAAAAATTAAATGTGTACTAAGGTACACTTATATGTATTTCATTATTACAAGTATTATCTTAAATGTTGTGTTTCTTGTAGATATGTAGATTTAAATGAATAGGAGAAAACTATTCATGATTTCTCTAGGATGAAAATAATCAAGATGTGTTATTGTTGTGAAATAATTATTGCTAATAATTGTTTAGTAAGTGTAATATGAAGAAAAAATGAATGTCCAATTCATTATATTCATCAGTTAATCAATCCTATGTATCCTTTCTGACAATAGTAGGTTTCTCTGTAATATTTGAGACAAAAAAATAACTGATAATTTAAAGAATATATGTGAAGTTTTGGATACTTTACCTTACATAAAAGTTATAATCTTACAGTTTAAAGGTTTTTTAAATTTAAATAATTTTAATACTTGATTTCTTAAAAAAAATCAAAATTACTTAGCAATGAAATATATAAATAGAATTTAACTAATTCAAAATATTTACAAACACTATATGTTATATTAAATATTTATTAATTATAAATATAATTTTATTCAAATAAATATTTTTGCTTAAAAAGAGTTACGTTTTCAAGCATAAATCAATTAGTTAAAATGAGAGATAATCAAATATGTATGAATATTAAAAATAAATAAAATAACACACATTACAAAATTTAATGAATGATCTTTTTAAATAGTTAATTTTTTTTTAAAGAATCAGAGCTAAGAAGTTCGAAATTGCTACTAATGAATAAATTGGGGATAAAATATAGAAATTATTTAAATTTTTAAGAAATTAAAGCAATTTCTTTTTATGGGTTATTGTAATTCATATCATGGGTTTAAAATGTTTGAAAAATTTGGTTTTTTTTAAACTAAAAATTAATTCCCTATGTGTTTGTAGCTTGTGTTGTGTTATCATTATGTACACAATCTGTTTCAAGTGTAGATATCTGATGGAAGCTACATAGGTTTCCATTGAGAAAGATTGCTTGTACATATATATATTTACAAAGGGCATAACTTTTTATATAGAGAGTAGTTGTCTCTTTTCTTTGTGAGACATTTCATTAAAATAATTTCAATATAAATATTTAGTTACAGAAATGGGTTGTTACATATATATAGTTATAATATTAAATTACATATTCGATTAAAGCTAAACTAACTTTATTTACATTGATATTGACATATTTTGTCAATTATATCTAAATAAAATAGAAAAAAGAGTGAGGTCAAGTAGGAACAAAAAAAAAAGTCATTTTTCTTTTCAGATTGTGCTCTTGATTCCCAATTTAATAGTTAACTATTCAAACTTAAAGATGTAAATTAATGTTTGATTTGATCTTTAAAGTTTCCTAGGTGTTTGTGTTTAGATTTGTGTCACTGTTATATTTGGGGAAATATTTAAAAAAATATGCTTTTGTGTGCCACTTATAATTGTTACCTTTCATGTATAAGCTGTATTTGTTTCATGTGCATATTTGTGTTTGCTTCTTGTGCAATATGTTGCATCATAAATGTAAAGATAAATAAAGTCTACTGTTATTCATTTATGCATTTTCCTTTAACTCATGCATGCACTGCAGTATAAGTAATATACAAATAAATTCCATTACATTTTTTCCAGACATAAGGTAGCAAATAATGAAAAACATTCCTAAACAATGAGAACATTCTAAGCTAGGTCATTTTAATTTTTAAATACAATTGTTAAAAAATACTATATCTTTTAACTTAGAATTTCCGTGTAAGGCAATCTCTAAATCAAATGTGTTTTCAAAACACCCAAATAAAATGTGTTTCAGCACCTGAATAAATACTACATGAATAAAGTAGAGGCAAATTATATATATAATTAAAAAAAAAAAAAAAAAAAAAACATTTTGTTATTATTTTTCTTTAGCTTGCATATGTAAGTGATACATATGTGAGCTAAAGAAAGAGTAGGCAGAAAAAAAATTATTTCACTGTCTCTACAGACGCAAAACAAATGACAATTATAGGATAGTTTTGCTTATCACAAAAATGAACATATTTATCCATTACAATATGTAGTTAAAAATATATGTAATTCAAAATTTAATGCTATGAAATTATTTTAAAACATTGTTGCACTTTCAGTAAAAATAAATTTTAATCAAGTTATTCAGAATCTAAACACTACTTTATTAATATCGTACCATATCTGCCAATATACATTAAAAAAATAAAAAAAAAAACTCGCTAGGTTGAATCTTAGAAAAAGACAATATTGGATATTTCATATTTCTCATCATTAACATGTCTAAAGTGTTAAGTATATATCTAAGAACCAAACAAAGAATTGATTAATTTCAGTTTTTCCTAAATCTGCATTTAAATTTTATACTAGCATATTTATTCACCAGTTAATGTACAAACTGATTTTGAATAATTTTGCAAATAAATCATATGCATGCTATTCACTCTCAAATTTATTAAAACTTAACTTTTTAAAGAATAATTGGTTGTAATATGAAAACTCAAAAACTGATAATTTCAGTTTGAAAGAAATTGTAATGTATGTATATGGGTTTAGTTTTTCAACGAATTTTGATAGCAATTTTCTTGCTTCAAGTTAATATTTATTGGTAACACTCCATAGTGCAAAAATATTTTATATTTTTATTAGAATAAAATATTAATGAGTATTTGTTTTGTATATGCACTTTATATATATAATTTAAATTCAAAATATTCTCTTAAATTTTAAGTCTTGATTTGAGTTGTTATAAACTGTTAATTTATATTCTAACTAAAATAAATTTGGGAGAATGATTTGTTTACATATATATTTCCAACTATTTATTAATTCCCCAAACAGAAAGTTATCCTTATTTTAATCATGTTCATGATCTTCATTTGAATTTTAAAATTTAACATGAGGATACATATATTACATATCTTAAAATATGGTAATTTAGAATATGGTCATTTTAAGTCAACAACAATTCTACATTATGTCACTTTCTTCTGAACCCAAAATATCTGCAATTATTTCCCAAATCACATATTTAATCACTTTAATATATAATTAAGAATAACTAAAGGTGTTTTCAAGTGCTTGACATGTTGCAAACATATATATAATCACATTTTTTAGCATTTTACATACACTTCATTTTTTAAACCCTTGAGATTGAGGATTGTAATGCATCAAATGCAATGCAAGAAAGAAATTTCCAGCCACATTTAATGATTAGCCAAAACTATCTTAATAGGTATTATTTTAGATAAAAATGGGAAGGGATTCAATCAAATGTTTTAAAATCATCTATGATTTTGCAAAACAAACATTTTTAACACTATTATTTTACTATTATATCATATTCCTTTCTCAAATCTGTTTAATACTACATAATTATACTAATGTAAATATTTTGAATTGCTTCACACTTTGTAGCACAAATGAATTGATCAAAAATATTTTTTGATGTAAAAATTGCATCACAGTTAAAGCATATACACAAAAAAATCATTAAAAATAACAGTTAATATATTCTTTATGGAGATGGGCCTTTTACACCCAGGGGCAGATTTTTAATTAATATTTATCCTCACTCATATATATATGTGAGTGTATATAAAAAGTTTTGACACAAAATAAGGGAGCCAAATTTTTTTTTAATGTTACATGACACATTTTTTGACTTGCTGAATTCAAATACAATGTAGTTAGCAATGCCAAATTTATATAGACATTTTTGTCCTCCATTTTTCATTGATTGCCCTTAACAGTTCCACTTTCATTTTAAGTGAAATAAAGGTTTGTTTTTATCCCTATTTCTTTATTATTGTACACAAAAATAAATAAAAGGAATCCACTGATTTCAACACAATATTCACCGACTTGACATATCAATCATTAAATTTGAAAACTAACAGTCCAGTAGATGAAATGTTTTGACGATAGTGCCTCTACCTATACAAATGCAGTTGGTAGACAAGTAACCATTGCTTATTTATAAATTAATTCATCTCCCTACTATATAAATACTAATATTTTCACTCACTATTCATTGTGAGCTTTGTTTATTGAAAACGATTAAGAGGATTAAATTTAGTTATGAATTAGGAAAAAAATATCAATTATTTGAAAATATAAGTATCATATAACTCATTAAAAAGTCAAATATTAAAATTCAAAGTAATATTTTTCATTTTTCTTTCCTTACAGTTATAATGTATTAATGATCTTTCTACAAACATGAGAGTTTATAAAAATAATTCAAACATTTGTTATTGTAGATACAATCAGCGGATTTTGCATTCTTTGCAAAATCCGACAAACATTTAAACTAAAAAAAAAAAAAAAAAAAAATAATTTTTTTTTTTTGCACAAAAGTGTAAAGTGGCTTTGCAAGGCCTTAAAAATGTTAAAATGCTTAGGTTGTTTTCAGTATCATTTACTAATCACAAAATTTATATTTTACAGTAATATAAAATATGAGTTACTTAAAAATTATTTAGAATATTTTTTAACATGAGATTTAAAATACTAGGAAATAATAGCAATTTTCAAGAGGAAGAAATTAATAAAGTATGCTTCTGATATTTCAATAAGAACAATGTAATATACAAATGTATATCTTTCAAGCACACAACAATAAGCATTCTAAAATTCAATCATTAAAATTCATGTAAATATTGAATGAATTTAAATAAAGTTATTGCAAACCAATACTTTCAAATAATTAGTCTTATGAAATATATAATTGTTATTTTAAAATATTGGAGTTATTGGACAGAAGGAAAAATTATAAATTTTTAATGTTACTTGTTCTTTCAATAAACAATGAGATTTATTTAACCTGAAAAATAGTTTATTTTCATATTATATAATTTGGAATAAGAAATTAACTATATAATTCCACAGAATGTTTCCTGAGAAAGCTATTTACAGAACATGAAACAAAGTAAATGTGAAAAAAGAATCATATGTAACAATGATTGAGGAGAGGAGGAGGGAGACTGACAGATGAGAATATATCAGAGAATGAAAAAGAAATGAAAGCCTGCAATGAGTAAACAGGATAAAGCTGTTGATGACATGCCTTATTTCCATTGATAGGAAAAGCAATTCAAAATAGGTTTTTGGTAGAGCACTGTGAGAAGGGTGTTCTTGCTCTTTTAGTTGAGCAGATTCAAAAGAATAACCTCAGTTTATGATTCTCATCCCTACCTTGGCACATTTACACTTACATAACAATGTAATTTAAGTTTTCATATGCTAACAGGTATCCTGTACATTACAAAATAAAGTGAACGAGTCAGAAATATTATCTATCATTTTATATTATGTTTTCTTATTTACTTTTTACTATACATCTGAAAATTACTACATGAACATAAATATTGTAATGATATTTCATTTTGATTTCTTTATGTTTATTTAAAGATATGTTGAATTGAGAATTTTTATATACAGTTTGTTGATAAATGATGTAAACATTAAATGTGACATCACTATCTTTTAAAGGAATATAAATAAAATTTATTTTTGATGTATTATTTACAAAGTCCTTTAAGAATGAAATGACCATCAATGGATTCCCCATACTTCTTCAAATGCTGAACATAACTTGGTACAAGTCAAAGCTGCTGATAGAGGATATTCACTGATTGCAACTGTCTCTTCAGTATAATCTACATTCACCTAAAATCCCACACAAATGCACAAAATAAGTATTAATCTACCATTAACAATATACATAGAACATCTTTTCACCTAATAGAAATATAATTTTAATTTAGCATTATAGTAGCTTTTTATAAATTGAATTATATATATATCACAATTTATTTTTCTATTAATTTATTAACATACAAACTTCTACGAGTGAAATAATATTTATAATACAGTAGATTCATACACAAACATTTTTGAAACCTCTTATAATTGAAAGAGAATATTTTCCCTTCAGATTCATTCACAAAATGTTTCAAAATTTACAATCTTTTCTTAAAGCTAACAGCCAACTTCTGTATTTTGATTCTTATTACAACAGGCTCTCCTTAAAAACTAAATGAATTGTGCATAATTCTTTTACTGTACAACATAAAAATAAGAAAGGTTCTATGTCTAACATTCTATACTTTAAATGTCTGTATTCCCCTGATTAGAATTAATACAAGATTGATATATCTAATACAAGAATAAAAATAAGTGAAAACATACCAACGCAAATTACAATGAAAATGAATATACTATAATTTGATGCAAAAAGAACAGATGGTGTAGAATAAAATTTTAAGGTCATTCAACAAGCATTTTGTTTCTATGCGATAATAATCAAATGCAAGTGTTTGAATATGGATAGCTTTGTTCGTTGCTACTGCTTTAGTATTACTTACATAGGTTTTCTAATTAATTTTAAAAAACAATTTATCTGTTATCTCAAACAATGTCATGAATCTGCTAAATAATTCTTGCTATTTCACTGGTTTGTTTTTCAAGCCTGAAATAAATTTTTAGTTTTTTTAGAACTCCCATCTTAAAAGAACTTATACCATTTCCTCTCTTAAGATTTAGATAACATGTCAAAACTAAACTAAACTGAACTAAAAGTTTACTTAAAATTTCAATTAATTAAATATTTCTTTTCTCGAAATTTTACAACAGTACACAGAGTCCATTTTTTTCACTTGCACAGCTAATATTGCTATTAAAATAAATTGACAAAATAATATCTGAGCAAAAAAGCCTAATAAATCTAGAAACACGATTTATACTGTTATCATAATATTAGTGAAATTGTATGCTGCTATTTCAGAAATCTCATCTACTGAGTCATCTTGTGAATCATAAGATTCACTTTTAATAAGCATTATAATATGTTTCACATTTTTGCAGAACACACAGGAAAACAAGTATTGAGTAATTCCAAATATCTATAAAAAGATGTAAAATTTAAGAGTTTTAAAATATTTCATTTAATAGTTAATTCAACAGCTGATATTATATTTAAATTAACTTCACTTGATCTTTTCATTTTATTGACATTTTCTAAATAAAACACTGCAGAAAGCATGCTTTTAAAAATGAAAATTTTGAAGCTAAAATACTCTGTATCAACATTTTATAATATTAAAATGTTAAACTGAGGAAATATTCAAAAAACAAACTTTTTTCTTATAGTAATATTTGTCAAAATTTAGATATTAAAATTATGAATTTTTATAAACAAAAATTTGGATTACTTAAACACAGAAATAAAATTAATAAGTGAATACTAAGAAATTTAACAAACAATAACTCAATATGGCTCTATGTTACAAAAATATAATTTAGCATGCAATTTTGCATTTGACCCACATAGGTTTAAACATTAAATCTGCTTTTGAATGAATAAACTTTCTTAATGAATAAATCTGGAATATTAGCTATTTTCAAAGCTCAAAATTCATTACAATATGCTACATCCTTATGGCAATCCAAGAATAAGAATGATCATAGCAGCCAAACTTATGCAGAAAAATAATTTATAAATAAGCCATAAGCAGTTTCAAAATTAAATAGAGCACATCAGTTTTACTAAGAATTGAACTTTACTTCCTCTGTATTATTATAAATTAACAAGAAATAAATAGAAGATAAAATGATATTTCAAATATATTAATTCCAAAACAATATGAATTACAGAATACAACATGTTTGACAAATTAAAAAATAATTTTAATTTTTAAATAAGAATATCAAAAATCAAAATAATTAGGGCAGAAAGAAAAGCTTCCCACATAAAATAAAAAAAAAAAAAAAATGTTTAATATAATTAGAAAGGTAAGAATGCTGTTAAATATCCTGTATGATTAGATGTTGCAAACTACTAATTTTAACAAAATGTGTTTCTTTCTAGTGCCACATACTCATATGAGCGATATGACTGTACAAGTATAGTTTAAATTATTCAAAGGAAGGAGTTTTGTTCTAAATTTATATAAAAGTATATCATACATTTTTATGAAATCCAACTAAAAAGGCTAAATAAGAAAGAAATGATACAATAAATTACACAAAGTGATTATGGCTCAAGAGCCATATCTGATTATGATGCACCAAACATTTGCTTATATTTTAAAAATTTTTCTTTTTTATACAATTTCAAGAAAACTGCTTAAGTACATAAAATACAATGTAAAATATGAGGAATAAAATCTTAAAAATTATGTAGAGGTCTAATTTTTAATAAAAATACAAACAGGGTGCAGTGGTGGCTTTTTGCCACTATGTTAGACAAGTTTAAAACAGATGAATTAAAAAAAGGTCATACGATGATTATGAGACAGTGGACAATCAATTAAAATGTGATCAACAGTGTAGGGGACATGAAAGGAAAAACACTTGGGAGCATTTCCAATAATTATATAAAAGAAAACAATTTCAGAAACTCATACCTGTCCATGAGCCATTGCTCCCACAACAATAACAACAGGATCATTTTCAGGTACTAGTTCTCTCGCATTAACACATTTTTGGGCTGAATAGGACATGCTTAATTTTTTGCAACCAACAGGTAAATGGTCAGTTACAGGATTTTTGATCACCTGCATATAAAATTCAAATTGTAAATAAAAGGAAACAAAATAGCATTAAAATGTTTAGAAAAATTTTAATTTATTTTATAGAGTACAAAATATGTAACACTTATGACATTGGGCTAATAGTGATTTTCTTTTCACAAACCTTGGGGGGGGAGGAGGAGTTATTGATTTGAACTGAATAAAATTACAATTTCTTCCCAACCAAAATGAAACATGATTAGGTAAATTAGAGTAAGATAAGTGCAGTGAATTGAATTAGATATAGTGACATATAAGTGAAAGAGAATTGAAAGGAAAATGAAGGGAGGTAGAGGATGAGGACTTGCAGTTAGAGAACTGTTATTCAGACAGAAATTCTTCTGTTAGTTTTTGGATTGAAGAGAGTTCCACAATAAGTGTTAAGCTGCATAGTTACTGTCAATAAGAGTTGTGAAATTAAGAACAAATGGACTGGAAAGATAGATTTCTTATTTAAATCATAAATTAAGATTGTGAGTTAGGTTGAAATTCTAGAAAGAGCAACCTTAGATATTCCACAGTGATAATAAATAAGGAATCTGTTTTGTTCTTGTGTCTTCAAATGTCATACACTTAATGACTGTAAATACACTCATGTGCAAAATTTTAAAAACTTGCACATTATATAGAACTTCTGAAAAAATTGATGGACAGATTTAATGAAATTTGATATGAATATTAATTTATAACAGAGAAAGAGATGTATTATACAAGTCATTTTATATATGCATGATTATTAGTAACACTCATAATACAAGAATGTCAAAAATCCATGTTTTGATATTAAATTGAAAATGATTCTAATATAGTGTATGGCCCCCTCTCACAGCTAGACAGGTTGAATAGCATGAAGGCATACTGGACAGGTATATGAAAAGCCCCTGTAGCTGTCAATCCCACTCCTGCCGCAAGGCAGTTTTTAGCTTTAGGATGGGTTTCTTGGAGGGGTATGACAAAACGCTGTTGTTCTCCCAAGAGTATCCCAGACATACTCTATAGTGTTAAGATAAGAAGATATGGCTGACCAATCTAGGAGATGAATATCCTCCCTTTCTAGGTAATATTGACCAGCTGAAACCAAGGTGAACAAACATTGTCATTCATTACAGAATCCCAGGATCATCTGTGCTCCTAAAGAGTTTAACATAAGGTTCTAAGATCTCTTCTTTATACATCATGGCAGCCAGAGACCCTTTATCAGCACATACAGGGGTGCATAATTGTCCAACATAATGCCTGCCCAAACAATTACATCTTTAACAATGTAATGATCTATTTCTCTGATGAGGGGAAGATGGTATCATATCCCAGATATGATACTTTCACCAGATATAAGTACACTGAGATCACCAGATATAAGTACACTGAGAATCAGTATTAAGACTGAATCTCGACTCATCTGGAAAAAGTACTGTGCTCCACTGAAGTTTGGTCCATGGATCATGCTGTCAACACTGCAATAAATGTGCTCTCTAGTGTGCTGCAGTGAGCAGGACCCAAACAACAGGCCATCTGGCATTCAGTCTTCTCTATTGAAGCCTTTGGGAAACAGTAGACCGTGAAACTCAAGTTCCAATGGCAGCATAAAGCTCATGTGAAAGATACAAAGCTGAAGCAGTCCTGTGTCATCACATTGAAAGTGCCAAATAATGATCCTCAATCATTATTATAGATCTTGGTCAACCTTGTCCAGGTTTTATTTATATGGATCCGGTCTTATCCATAAAACTGTTGCTATAAACTGCAGATGTCACTAGGCATTGCATTGAGCTTCACACCACCTATGCTCGTGATTCATTTGCCTCCAATCTAACGACAATTCTCCACCTTATTCTGTTGTCGATAAAATCAAAGTTATTCATTTTGCCTGATACCTTATAAAATTTACTGGTCTTGTGAGACACATGGCGAATGTTGAGGAAGTGTGAGCACATAAATTGACGACAACCCTTTGAGTGCTTTTATCCTCTCAACAACCATATTTCTGCAGACATACACATGTACACTTACATGTTCAATTCTGAGAATTTGCATAAATAGTACTTTGGTTTATGCAAATTATGTAAAATAAATTGCATAATACTACTTTGGTTTTTGCAAATTATGTAAAAATAGACATAATTTACAAATTTTCTTAACTCTGCACATAAATGTACTTATTTACAGGGCATCCATATAAAACTAGCCTTGTTAAACAAAAAGTGAAGAAAAATAATTTTATTTGAATGACATATACAGTATATACAGTTATACAAAATGAAAAATATACACCTAATATTACTCAAACAAACAAACAAAAAGTTGGAAGTATTGTCAGAGCGGTAGCATGTGTCATAATATATTCAGTATTACTTGATCTAACTCTTTCAGGGGAATAGCTTAACTTGTGTTGGCCATGGTTGCAGACGGTTTTCGTTGAGGGTTCGAGCCTGTGGTGCCACTGAACATGCACCATGTAGCCAGGTATAATACACGCTAAATCCGTTGAAACTCAAAGTCCTCCCATTGGCGTTGTGAGGAAGTTAGGAGAAGGGGTTCCAGCTCAAGTTTCATCCTTGTCACTTGACCGAGATTCAAAATTACGAGGTCCATCCCAAATAGACCTCATGTTGCTTTCAGTGCAACATTAATAAAACCAACCAACCATCAGTGAAATGGCAGCAATTGCATATGAAGTGTTCACATTAAATTCATCTAGGATATAGGAATTACTTTTAAAGACTTTTTCCTTAAAAGTGCCCCAATCATAAAAGTCACATGTCGATAAATCAGGGAAGCATTGCAGTCATAGTTCTTCAGAAACTGGTCTTTCCTCTCTGAATACATTATAAACAGTTTCCAATGATATTTGTGAATTGTTTTTCCATTTAGTTGGAAAAATGTATATGTTTGTTATTCTTCACTTAATTCATCAACAAATGAGTAAAACAATTGCTCAGGTATTGTTAGGAGTTTATGAAGAATAGATCAATGATTTGTATGACCAAAACACAATACCTCACACTAATTTTTGATTCATATAAAGGAACTGCTAATGTTCTTCACAAGTTTGTGTTGCTCCAATAGTGGTTGTTTTTCAAGTTAATGTTTCCAGACAAATGAAACTATGCTTCACCTGTTATGAAGAATAAAGCTGGATCCAATTTCTCAGAAACCACCTTTTCAATATACCAATTACAGTATCTGAGGGATTTATGATAGTCAAGAGCCTTTTTAACTCCTACCATACTTTTGTATAAACACTGCTATATAAATCCTATTTCAATATTTGGTGACATGAAGTACAAGTACATAAGATGCTGCTGAGATGATAAATGCTACATTGAATATTGTGGACTTTGAGCACTTTTTATTGAATACATATGATGCTTCTTTCTGTGTACTAACAATTTCATCAAACAATTTATTTATTTTCTTAAATGGGCGGTATTGAAAGTAATGCTCTAAAATGAAAACACATTTCTCCACCATTTTTCCTTCCCTAGACCTTCAAGGTCATGCATGTGCAAGATTCTGTTATATCTAATGGTGATGTCACATAATTACAAGTGCCATCATTCCTAACAGCAATACATTAAAAAAAAGAGTAGATATTATCCATATCTTAGATTAAAGCTTAGGAGATTTAAAAAAAAATATCAATAAATTGTAATAAAAATATTAAACTCAGAATATATATGTTATCAATACAGTTTTCAATGCAATTTCATTAAGTTACAGGTCTTAAAACCAGAGAAAAATGCAAACTAATTATTAGAAGATTATTTTATAATTTTGAATACAAGAGATTAAATGTGATGCTTACAGTAAAAAACAATTATTTCACACTGTTATTGAATGTGTTTCAAAAGTGATTTATCAACAAAATCTCTGGCTCATGAATATTTCACCTGAAGGTAATAACAAAACAGAAACTTCATGTGCCACTAAAATATATATGAAATAATAAATTTACCTTCATTAATCTCTGATTACCATCAGATGATCTGATTTTAAGTTTGAACAAAAGTTGCACTGGAAAGAAAAACAATAATTAGATATCTTTAATAAGCACACATATATTTAAATAAATACACATTTTGTAAAAAAAATAAATAATTAAACAAAGAAATCTAAAATAATGACTTGATATCATACAAAAAATCAAATGAAAAAGATTAAATTCCAGATTAGGAAAATTCTATTTATTGCATTTTATAATGAAAAAAACTTACAGATTTTAAAATAAAATACAATTCAATTTCAAGAGGCAATTTTCAAAGTTATATAGCAAATCAGGTCTTCAAATAAACCAGGTTCACTTTAGCTTGCATTATATAAAATCATATTCTGATAAATAAATTTGTTCCTATCAAGGAATCAATTTGTTTACATTTAGAATGCAAAATCATTATATCTATTATATTAGCTTGAACATTTAAATGAAACACATTTAAGGATATTATTTTAAATCAACAAAAATAAATAATAAAAAAAAAAACCTACAGATTTTTTTAAAAATTAATTACAAAATGTTTAGAAATGTGGATAGAGATATTCAACAATTATTCTGATATAACTATCAAAAACCAGCATTCTAATGAAAAAAAGGGGGAAAAAAAACCAAAACAAATGATCAAATAAACTTGACAAAAGTAAAGATTTTTTAAACAAATTTGAAAATACATTAACAAAATAGCATACACATCTAATAAAAAAATACTTGTTTAAAATCATGCCAAGTATTTTCCTCAAACCAGAAAAATGTCACCAAATGATGTGATATTCCAATAGAGAAAAGTGTGAAATCAAATACCAGATTTGTCAAACTAACAAAAACCAAAAATCAACAGAATTTCCTTAAATTTTAAACCATAAAGAAATTTAAGTAAAATCACATCATATTTCAAACATATATTACTTAAATACACATCATACAAAATACTGAAAAAGAAAAATTTTATAAATAACTGTATGAAAATTTTCAATGCAACTATAATTTTAGGTAATTTTTTTGTACAGTTATCAATAGCAGTGACAGATTTTACTTTCTGTAAGATAACTTGTTTAAAATTTTGTTCACAGCAGTTTCCAAAAAGATTTGTTTTTGCTGAAAAAAGTTTTTCCTACAAATCATTCTTGATATTAGACCTAAATTTAGTTCTTGTTTTAGTGACAACACTAAATATCTTCTCCACACTGATTTACTAGGAGGAATTGTAGAAATTGCCAGTATGTAATTTCCTATATTTCAAGAGTCTATAACAATTTTTCAGATTTTCAATTAAATTCCATAGGATCTTCAATCCTTTAAAATTTCAAAATTTCTTCTACATTTTCTAATTGTAAAGAGAAAATTTGTGCCTACAATTTATAATTTGCAGCAACAACATTGTTATTGTCCAAGCATAAATTAACATATTGAATGACATACTTATTTCACATGGCTTGCCCCATCTGGCCAACATGAATTTCTTATAATGTGTTGAATAATTTGGTGAAATATTAAACAAAACAGAAAAGTGAATTTGTGTAATCATCATGCATTTATTTTACTGAGGCAACTGATGATCCCTGTGGCACTATGAGCAAACTCAGAGTCAATTATCGCCAATTACCCCACCATATTCAATGTGTTAAACAGCAAATCTATTTTTAAAAACTTAACATCAGAAAAGAATGCATTTGATAAAGCAGATCTGCAACTGCATGTAAAATGACTTCAATATTGATTGAGAATTAACGAAATATATGGTCACATACACAAATGAAATATACTAAACTCTTTTTTTTTTACACAGTCTTTTTTATACGACTTTGAAATAACACAGTTCACCATTATACTTTTTTTTACATGAATTTTTTGTTCTAACAAGAATCCCAGATTTCCCCCCTCCCAAACATTCACATGTTGTTTTTACCACTCAATACCATCTCTTTGAGTCAGCCACTTGATCAGAGCATAATAGCAGTATTTAAAATGTCCTACATAAAGCAAACATTTAAATATATTGTAGACTCAGTGGAAGAAAGAAATTTAACTGTTGTGGAAGTATGGAGAAAATTTAAGATTATGGATTGCATTACACATGCTTGTTTTGCCATCAAACTGTTGTGCCAATCGACCTTAAATGCTTGTTGGAAAATTTTTTGCAAGCATACATCAAAAGTGGAAATTTCATTGCACAAAAATGAGTTATGTGTTCTGAAATTATAACTCTATCAAATGCAATTGGTGAGCAAGGCTTTAACAACATGCAAATGGCTGAGATCGAAGAATTGATGCTAGAAAACCCTTTGGATGAGGATGATTCGATCAAATTTTTGACATTTATAATAATAAAGAAGTCATTAATGACGAAGTTGAAGATGAAGTTCAACTATTAACCCTCTGACTGTTCAATTTGTGGACCGAAATCGCTTCAAAAATTGTGTATTTTTTTTTGTTACATATTTTAAATCTTAATATATTGGAGAATTGAAAATGCATTTTTACTTTCTAGAAAAGATTTTTTTATATAGATTTTTATCATGAGAAAGTTGCCAAAAAAACCAATTTCAGATGTTATCAGCAAAAAAAATTTTTTTTAATAAATTTCAATTGAATAACAGTTAATTTCTATTTATTGCATAACATAAAAAGTACAACGTATAAAATTTAAGAAAATATAAAGCACTGAGGAAAAAAAATTAATAGAAATACAATTTAGTACGATAGAGTTCAAAACAGGGTTCAAGGCAAAGTCCAACTTCACAGTCTTTGCGAATTTTTTTCCCATTTGCATCTTTTCTTGAACAGCAAACAGCACATTGTCTTCGATGCTTTTTTTTTTTATGGGATTAGGTGGTATGTGGCTTGCAAAATGAAGAACTGTCAATCTCAAAGGGTTCGGAGTAGAACTCGGTCATCCAGGACAGCAGCTTTTATCTCTATCAGAATACTTTTGGATACTTTCTTCAACTATTTGCAAACGAAATTCCAAAAGCTTTATATTTTGTGACAGGGTTTTGCTTTTTGTAAAGCACATAGGCATTCCACAATGATTGATCTAGAAACTGCCTGAAAATTTTGATATAATACTTCCCTTGTTGTTTTCGGAGCGTAGGGTAGTAGGACATTTCTTGGTCGTATAAATCGACGCCACCCATTGTATTATTATAGTCACAAACAACAACTGGTTTCATAACAGTCTTTTTAGATTTGCATGTCACCAAATAAGAGTATAAAGTAACCATCATGAATAGTACTCATAAGGCAGACACTCTTCTTGTCCTGCCACTTCAGGGCCATAAATTTACCTCTTTGATAAGCAACAATTTCAACCTTGGGGACTTTGTCTTTTGAAAAATTGACAGGAATGTCTTTTCTGGTTTTATTCACAGTCCCATAAGTGTCCGTCTTTTCTGTAACTAAGTTGTCTAAGCTGTCTATTCTGTGGAGTCATATAAAAATTATCAATAGTGACACAATAACCTTTTCCCAAGAATCGATCCATCAAGTGTAAAACAATTTTGGTGGAAATGGGATATTGACTGTATTTCGGATTATACTCTGTTCCATGACCTGTGTACATGAGGAAATCTGAAATGTATCCACTTTCTGCTTCACAAAGAACGAAAAACTTCAAGCCAAATCTTGCTCTTTTTTTGGCAATAAACATTTTCCACTTGAACCGCATCAAACTCTCATCTAAACTAAGATTTCCCCCTGGTATATATATTTGATATATACCTGGTATATATCTAAGATTTCCCCCTGGTTCTCAACATTTTCGTTGAAGATGTTCCATCAGGTCATAAATTTTATTCAATTTCGGTCATGGGTGTCGGTCTTTATCAAATTCCAACCTTATTAGTAAAATGAAGAAACTTCATGAGCAATAAAAACCTATTTCTTACAATTACTTTTCCAAAAATTGGTGTGGATAATAATTGATGCTTAGACCAATAATGTTCTTGTTCTGGCTTCTTTATGACTCCTTGGAGTAACAAAACTGCAAAAAATAGTCTTAGTTCTTCAATATTCGTTTCTGTCCATTTTTTCTAGTGTGATCCCTCTTTACAAACTGTTTTTTAGGATATTTTGTTCAGCGTATCTATTGATTTCTCGGACTATCATTCGTAATATTTGATCGGCAAAAAAAAAAGTTCAAAATAATTCAAAGTACTTGCATTGTTAGCTATATTCACAGTAATTGCTGGATTTCCAGGAAAAGGAACTGGAGTAGAGGAGGAGGAATATTCTTCATATCAATTTTGCACCAGTACCTAATGCTTTGAAGTTTATTGAATCATGATCAGATCCATCACTATACGAGTAGTCCGAAAAATCTATATCACTATCAAAACTAAAATCAATTTCAGAATCTGATAAGTCATCGGGAATATACACTCTGTCAATCGCTGAATGTTTTCTAGCAGCCATTTCTCATAAGAAAAACGCTGCAAAAAGTGAAGTTTGAGCTATAAAACCATGTGCTTTCAAATGCCAAAATTTAGTGGACAATTAACGATATCTGTTGGCCTAAATGTAAATTGCATGTCTAATACTGTATATAATTTATTTCAGTAGTGAAACGGGGAAAAAGCGGGACACGCTCCTCAATAAAGGAAGAAAAACACATGCCCGCGGAAATCGCGGGATAAGCAGATTTTGCTACATTTGAGTTGCCCGTGGAAATCGCGGGATAATCAGCCAGAGGGTTAACAACCAATTTAATTTGTGAGGGCTTGAAATTTGCTACAAGTATGGAAGAACTTTTTCTTACTCATGATTCTGACATAGAATGTGCATTAAAATTTCAATGTAATCTTAAGTTTTGTGTAGCAGAATATCAAGAATTATACAAGCAACTCGAGAAACAAAATAAATAAATAAAAAAAGCTAATAACAAATTTCATAACAACAAAAAACCCAACAGAGGCCGTCACATAATGAATGAAATTTTTCCTTTGAATTAAAGCCAACAGTTGTGCTTGACATATCTGACACATCTACTGATGATAGTATTTTTGATATCAAGTAGTGATGAATAGTTGTTAGTTAGTAGTTTTATTCCTAATTTCAATTTGAATTTTTATATGTTGTAAGTACTTATAGATTGAATTTTTACTGTACACAAATTTTAATTTTTTTGTAATAAAAATGAAATGTTTTTGTTTTATAAATATGTAATTCATTATTACTTTTTTTGCACAGTATTTAGGGAAAATATTTAGAAATTTTTCCTTTTACACGATTTTCTGAGGAACGTATTTACCGTGTAAAAAAAGAGTTGGGTGTACTTTGAAATATGTAAAAAATTTGCTTATCTTCCACTGAAAGTCTTTCTACTATTCTGCTAGTTGCAGATCTTATAACTAACTCTTCACCAATTTTTCGAATTTTCTGTTTTGTTATAATTAATTTGAAATACAAAACTGCTGCTCAATTGACAAATTTTGTTAAAATATTATTTATTGTAAAACAAGAATAAAGTAATACTTATATATCAGAATAGCATTCAGAATTTCGAAAGATTGTAAAACAGAAAATTGAACCAACTTTCATAGTTGATGGGATTTTATGCAAGTACACATAAAAATTATTGAAAATGAAATTATAAATCCTTTTGCTTATAAATGAGTAATGTAATGTTTATTCATTTACAAATGAAAGACACAGGATTTATAATTTATCTGCAAACCTTTGAATATATGAAAGTACTCTTGGATCATAAACAATGATAAATTTTTACAATGAATATATATATTTTGTAGTTTCAGAAAGTTTTTCACGTTAAACATCATAAAATAGAAATTAGAAATAACTATAAAAATAAAAAACCAACCACTGAAATAATAATTTACCCATTAAAGCAGCAAAACGTTTGAAAGTTCTTGGAATTCGAGTTTGAGGGTTAATTTCAATAAGGGCATTCTTTTCTGTGTGAATATAAACTTGAAGTAAGCCAGCTCTGTTTAAAGGACTGTCAAATAACATCAATAAGCACTATATAAAGAAAAAGAATTATTTATATTAAAAAATTAGGAAATGAAAATTTTCTAGTTTGATTTAATGCAACTATTGCATATTGAAATAGATATTCATTAACATTTTGAAATACAGGAATGATACTTTCATATATTTTATTCGCTTTTGTATTGAATGTCTTGTGGCTGTTTATTTCAGCATGACCCAAAGCCTGCAAACCATAGCCAATATGCCTTGTAATTTTAAACAGTCGTATGATGAGGTTAATACCTGAGTTTTCAAGATGTGGAACCATTCTCCTATTCCACGTCAATAAAAGGATTATGATCTTTAACAGATTTAATGAGCAGCAATCTAGTAGAAACCTTTCTAAGACACATGGTTCAACAAAAGTATTCCTACCACATGCTCGATGCCAAGAATACTTGGCTTCCATGGACATACTTTTACATATAAGAATTATAAGCATCTCACAGTAGCACAAGGATAAATTATTATTTTGATATTCATATGGAAATAAACAATAAATTAATATACTTCAATTATAATTATAAATCATACAAAAAGTTCATTCCGAATTCACTTTTAACATATATATCATAAAATTCGACATTTTCAGAATCTTCCAAGGGCAATATTAAAATCATCTTCAAAATGACCTCAGCCAGACAATATTTGAGTATCACCTTGGTTTGCATTTCGTAAAATAATTTTGATTCATTTAGCACCAATATGAACAAAAAAATTTATACACACATAAATAATTTAATCAACATTCAAAACTAAAAAAATTCTATGAATTATTATAATAAAAATTGTTAAAAAAAAGATTTATCACATTTTTCTAAATTAATGTTTTTTAATAATGATGAGTGTTTTAAAATAAATGCAATAAGTGCCTTTATATGATAAACAAGCAAATGATAAAATTTTTAGACTCGTGAGCTAGCACAAAAAACATTTATTTAAACCAAATATCAGATATTGTAAAATCATAAATATTTTCAAAAATAATCTATAACCATTACAAATTTCCACTTCAATAACACATTTATTATATTAAATGGGGAGTGTGAATATATAGAAAAGAAAATATTAAGAAAATTGATTAATTTCCTGAAAGGAAAGCAAAACACATTCTGACAAAATAAAATGCATATTACTTATAAATAGGATTTTATCAATACTGCACTATATTTAATATATAACTTATCAATACACATTTTTTCCCACAATGGACCTGATAGTGATAGAAGGATCCATTCAATTAAGGCCGCCTGGAATTGAATGAGGTGCAGCATTTAAATATGTTTGTGTAGATGATCTTGAATGTTTGTGCTAATCAGAATTTCTTGAGAAGCCACGAGAATGTCTGATATGATGGATGAAAGACAGGGGGTAACAAAGAGGCATTGATCCTAGTTTTGTCAATGTAATAAGTAAATTTCAATGTAATAAGTAAATGTCAATGTAATAAGTAAATTTCTTGATATTTGGCAACGCCAAATATCAAGAAATTTACTTATTCTTGGTAATTTGAAAGATTTATAATTAATGAAGGTCATGGCATACCTTTAATGTCAAAATATATAATTGAATACATTGTTATTGTCTAAATGGGAAGGAAGAATGTCAAAAATTATAATTAAGAAATGGGTTGCAATCATTAAACAGGTTGAGAAATGCTATACTAAAACAATTCTAAATGTTATATTTACTTATATCTATTCTTCTTCAAATATCAGAAATTTATTTCGTTCTCTTCTTTATTAGCCATCAAATTTAAAACACATTTTCATTTTTAAAAGAGATTTTATTACTGTATCACAAATTAATATACTAAATATCATATATATTTATGTTTATGATGATTAAAGATATAAAATTTTGATGACAAACAGTATACAAAATAGAAACAAATAAATATATTGGTTGCACTTAACTTATTTGGTAAGAAAACATATTTTATTAGTTAATAATATTTGAAAAGAAACTTAAAGCTATCGAAAAGAAAACAAATAAAAGTAAAAATACAAGCATTTCCAAGCAATTTATGAGTTATCCTTTATGATTAATTTCACTCATTTGCACTAAATATTGACTCAATATCATAATTCTCATTTTCAAAATTAATACTGAAAACTAACCTGATGAGTAATATCTGGGCGAGACACAGTTTTATCTTTTCGTTGCCGAATAATACCCATATGATCTTCGCTATTTAACAAATCATGGTTTTTCCCACTCTGAAAAATAAGATATATATAAAATAAATCTAGTTGAAAATTTTATAATCACACATTGAATTAAAATTGACATTATGCAATAGCTTCTTAAATTGATTGATATTTTTCACCTACAATACAAATCTTAAGTTTATATTTAATACATGAATTTTGATTGCCATATAATGAAAATAAATCAATTAAAGTCATGAATAGGGTGTCCTCTAGCGATTGGTGACTTTTGGGGGCGATTTGTTAAGGTAACCCTAAGAATACTCAATGCTTAAGTCATGCACGTTTGGCGACCTATCTAGGAAGTAGCGAAGTTTCATCACCAATCACCTAGGGGACACCCGATTTTAACCAATAAATCTTTTGATAAAATTGGTAAATTAAATTAAAATTTGGTGCCTGCTTGCTATAATATGTCAATACCAAAAAATTGTACTTAATTCTTTTAGTAAATTTTACTGATTATTTTTAATAAATTAAGACTTAAGATGCAGCTTTTTAAGACAATGCTTTTGGGTTATGACTTCATAACAAGGTGACACAACAGTAATCAAAAAGGCTTTTGCACGATTGAATATCATTAAAGCAAGTCTATTTTCACAGTTTAGCATCATCTCTGAAAGAAATATAAAGAGACAGTGCCAAATAGTAAGGGAATACAATGCTGGCAATCACAATTTCAAGAGAGGCAGAATTTGCAAAGGAAAATAAATATTTTAGTCTTCAGTGGAAGAAAATCTTTGATGTATTTTTTGAATAAATACATTAATTACACTTAACATAGTAAAGCTTTGAAATCCTAGCATTCATTTTGACTTATCTAGTAAAATATTAATCCACTACTTACACCAATATCAGACCTTTCCATTACTGAATATTTTTTAAAAATTAAGAAATTTACTACATTTTATGAAGATTTTTATTTGAAATTGGAATTAAAAATAATAATAAATAATAGTTCATTTATACTTTATGTTTATATTTCTTCCTATTTCCTATATCAAGGCATTATTTGTAAGGAAAGGATTGCAGCTCATTAACGTAATAGTTCAGAGAACTGAAAAATTATATTAAAAACTTTAATATGTATCATATTTACCTAGAGTTGAATTCAATTTTTATTCAAATGAAAGAATAACCTTTCTTGCAATCACATGCTTTGTTATAATTCAACCATCAAATGCTATTGAGATTTGTAATTAATTTTCAGCTTACAGGTCTGGTTAGGATTTATAAAATACTGTTAGTAAGAAGCTTAATTTTTTTTAAATTAAGGCATCAATAACAGATAATAAACAACCCACTTGAGAACTCTGTCAAGATCAAATTAGCTATAATCATAAAAATAATCCAAGATTTAAATAACAGAATTAAATTTTGGCATAAAAAATGGCAATAGCCTGATTAGGTGAAAAACAATAGGCGATTACGATAATGCCAAGGTCATCGCCAAACCTGTGAAGCCTATTTTGCAATCCAGCATACCTTGGCAATATTACTTAGTCGTTTGGCAATTCATCATCGGGTGCCACTATAACAGAGAAGTACCAAATATATTATATGAGGTGGTCAGATGAAATTAACAGCATTTAATGGGATGAAAAATGGATATGAATGGCATTGCCATAAGCTAGGAGAGAATCAACATCATTAAAAAAAAAATCTATATCTAGATGGTATAGATCTTGGTTTGATAACATATGTATAATTGAGTCATGAGGGTGAAAATAAAATGCTGAGCTTAAGATTCTTTCTTTTTGAGACATTTATGTTTTAAAAATTATTCAAACAACTTAGAAATTTTGTGTGTGTGTGTACCTATCAATATAATATATATGTAATAGTTTCAAAAAAAATATACAATACTATCATTAAAAGATCAGGTTCTTCTATATCTTGAGAGCTGTTTTTATTTGATGAGTAAAATATTTTGTAGATATATAAACACACAACTATATATTTAAAAATTGCACCTAAATGCAACTATATCTGAAAAATCATGTCTATATTCAACTTAAATTGAAAGAACTTTTTTTACTAAACAAATTCTTTTATAGTTCAATAAAATGATTGAAACATTATGATTAGGTACACACACAAAAAAAAAGATCCAAGTTGTATGAATAAATTTTAAAACATTGTTATTCAAACATCATTCTGTTTTTTGTTGACATGCCTTAGAGTTTGGAAATCGCACGCTTTTTACAATGTTTTTATGTATTTCACTTGGTGTGTGTATCAGTGTGTCATCAATTTTTCGATCGTTAGTTTAACCAACTTCCCATTAAGCTAGAGCTCTGAAACTTTAGGAATCGTTCTTACTTGCCTAACAATGCAATTTTAGGCATTTGTGACAAGTTTCAACTAATATTTAAATAATTTTTTTTAATAAACTTTGCTGCCATATTAAAATGTCGGATTTTTTATCTCGAATTATTTACATTTATTTTAAGTGTTTTTGTGCTATTTACACTTTTTCTTCGAACCGCAACTTTTTCACGTTTTATTTTGTCATCTGACAAAACGCCATCTAGTTTCGAGTTTGAAAATAATGCGTTTAGTGCCATCTTGGTGCGATTTTAAAAATATAGCCAATCAGTACACTAAAATAGGACTTAACACATAAATTTCACAAATAGAAAGAATCTTAAACTCTGCATTTTATTTTCACCCTCATGTCCTAGTACCCTTAAAAAGAGTTGGAATGCAGTTTAGCGTAACCACCTCTTGGCGACAGGAATTATTTGGCGATATTTTGCCAATTGTGGCTACCCTGCTTTCTCTCCACTCCAGTGCCTTTAGGCGTGGCAACCTTTTCGAATATGGCATATGATTTTTGATTTCAGTTAACGAACTTTTTTATATATATATATACCTTTCTCTAACCATTTTATTTTCATTGTTGTTGCTTTACGCGGGGCTACCCTTTCGAATTTACCATATGAATACGGATTCCAATTCACCTGATATTTTTTTTTGGTTAGTTATATACATCTCTTTGATCTTTTTTTCCCCCACTGTTGTTGGTTTACGCAGGGCTGTATGAATTTGGATTCCAGTTCACCTGATATTAATTTTTTGTTATACAATTCTCTGATCATGTTTTTTTCACTGTTGTTGCTTCAGGCAGCGCTACACTTTCAAATTAGCCATAGAATACGGATTCCAGTTCACCAGATATATATTTTTCGTTATACACTTCTCTGACCATTATTTTCTCCATTTGTTTGCTTTACGCAGGACAATTCTTTCGAATTTGCCACTTTAATCAGAATTTCAGTCGACCATCATTTTTTTTTCTCCTTGTGTCTGGAATACTTTTTCTCTTGCTGCATTACACCCCCCAAAGTCTCACACTCACAGAGCTTTGATGCAAGTTTTTTTTTTTAAGCCAATCATGGACAGTAGATTTTTGTGCCTCCGTTTCTAAACGTAAACTTTGCATATTTTTGTTTTTTAACCAATCAGAGGTTACGATTATTGGCGCTTCCGTTGCTGAGCATAGACTTCTCAGAGTTTCTAGAACATTCTTTATTGTCCATTATTTCGTTTAGAAACTTTTCCAGTTCTGTCGTGTTTCACTATTGCTGTCCTCGCGTGGTTTTAATTTTTTCATTGCTCACGTTTTTATTTAATTTCTCCTGCTGGATTAAATTTGTGTTTCTGTATTTTTAATCTGCTCAACAATCACTAATACTCCATTTATTCTCCCAAGTTCAGGTTTTATGGCTGCAAGAATGACTTAGAGGTGAATGAATGTACTTTGCAATTTTTGTCTGATTTACAGAAGGAAGGAAAGCATCCTATACTTGTATGGGTTATGAAATTAGGTTTAATTTCGTCCATCTATGCATGTCCTAAATGTGGAGGTGATGATGTGAGTCAAAAAATTCCTCCATTTAAGCTATGCGGACTTAAAGGTTCCGCCAAAAAAAAACGCCAAATTTGGCAATTTTTCAAATCTCGCCAAGTGGTTACGCTAAACTGCATTTTCACCAAAGATCTACAAATTTGTAAAACGTATTTTAGATTTAATTAAAATCATGGTAACACACGTTTTTGTAAAATTCTTACACTTCATAATTTTTTGAATCAATTCTTTAAAAAATATATGAAAATCGTAACCAAAAAAAATTGGCGATTTCCGAATCTAGTCCTTATACTGAAGCTGCTCCAAATTTATTATTGATACTATGAGCATACGCACTCCATTGCTTAAAATAAAATACATTCGCAAGCATTCCATCATAAAATTAACAGTAAAAGGTAGGAAGCATTTCGATAAACCATGATAAGCCGGGGGAAAAAAATCACAACTCACTTTAACAGTTTCAAGATTAGCATTTTCTAATATGACAATGAGGCGTTTATCTTGCTTCCGGATATGCATAAGTTCGTGTTTTTTGGTTTTATTATCTTCTTCATCAGAGTCTGGCTCCACAAATTCAAACGGACGCTTTTCAGACATTTTCCCGATTTTGATCACGTTTCCTAGATCACGAAAACTTGAGTTTACCAACAAGAAAAGGCGAGTAGAGTTGTTTACCTGAAGCGTTGATGATACTTTTGTAGAGGAAATTACCTTTTTTCTTGGCAACTGATTTAATTTAAAATGGATAATATTTTTTATATTTAAAATATTATTAAAATGAATATAAATATTAATTATTTGTAAATATTTTGTGCAGATTAATAATTTAATAATAACATAATTATTATTTCCCAAGTATTAACTTTTACTAAATGATTTGTTTTAAAATTAGTTTCTTTGCTAATGTGAAGTGTTTTCTGGCAACAGGTATTAAAATTTAGTTAGTTAATATGTTGAAAATAAAATGTTGGTTTGGAAGATAGTCTGAAGTGAAAATCGCTTTGAACGTATCCAAAACGGAGGCCATCTTCTTCACAAAAGTAGCTAGATCACTCATCCCAACAATTTACATGAAAAATGAACAGATCCCCTGGTCTCAAAACGCCAAATATCTTGGCGTCGTTCTCAATAGATGTCTCACTTTTAGACTACACATCATACAAATTCAAGAAAAATTCCGACTATCCCATCCCATAAACTTATCCCATTAATTTGTCGGAGTTCAACATTACCAATTAAATACAAGCTGCTTGTCTAAGCACTGTATCTGCGACCAATCATAACCAATGCTTGTCCAATCTGGAACTCAACTGCTCAAATCCATCACAATAAAATCGAAATCCTTCAAAACAATATAATCAGAAGGATCGCACGAGCCAGATGGTTCATGCGAAACGAAGATATTAAAAATTCCTTAAATATCCCCAAAATTCAAAATTACAATAATTTAATAACAGAAACCTTTAACAATAACTTATTCAATCCCTCCAACCCCTCCATTCAAGCAATTAAAAATTATAAAAGAAATTACAGAATCAACAGAAGTTTAGAATAATATTCCCTTAGCACTTAAAGTAAATTCCCAAAAACCAATAGGAAAGCTCCCTCTCCCTCTTCGGAGGAGAACAGAGACTTTCACTGTTCGAAAATTATTCCAAGACATGACCTGAGTAGTTGCTTTCTGATTGGACAAGCGCCTTCACCCTGACCTCCCCCTCCCCCATAGTCATTGCTAGCTCTCCACTATAAGATTCTAATGTTAACTTTTAGTCTTTTAATTCTTAAATTCATGTAACTATTAAAATCAATAGTTTTTAATTTAATTTCTTATCCTTTTTATTAATTATTTTAAAATTTAATAAGCATCCACTTAAACATGGGCATAGGATTTTATCAGGCTTAACTTAAAGATATGGAGATAAAGGCCCAATTCGGGCTAGGAGCTCCAGTGAAGAAATATTTACTACGAAGTGATAGTTTTGATCTGACTCATTTTTGCACTATACTGATTTACATTCACCTCAAATAAAACTAAACTTAGTATGTATATTTTGTGCGTTGTTGCCAGTAAAATCTGCTTGGTGAGACTTGCACCGGCAAAATGGAAAAGTACCGACTATTGCAGGGGATAACAGACTTTGTTGCCATACAACAATCAAAACTACTGCGGGTCAACATATTCCTAACGGATTGTCCTAAATAATAAAGTAAAAATCGTAATATCTATATATTTTTTCAGTTTAATATTATTCCTTAAGTTTATATTAAGTTTTGGAGCTTTTAAAACTACTTTTGGGCTCATATTATTGAATGTTATCGTAAGTTTTTAGAACTTGCATTTGTTATTCATCAAGTTTTATATTAAAATATTTCGGATGTTTTCAGTGAGAATTTATCGACGGCTTTTCCTACTTCACTGGGTTTTTTTACACGTTTATTAAATGGGGTCGATCCACATGATGTAACGATTACATGACCCACCAACAACAATCAAATAGAGACGAGTGCCAATCGAATGGACTCTTTACTCAGTGTCATATTGAAGCCTTGATTTTTTTTAAAATTAAAACAAGTATAAAAATGTGCTTAATGCACAAACGAATTTAATAAAAAACGTAAAAGAAAAGGTAGAGGAAAGAGGATAAGAAAGTGAATGAATTATTTACAATGAGGATAAGATATTTAATAAATTTAAAAAAAAAAATTTTAAAAAAAACTTATCGTAAGATAAGATTATAAGAAATATTTATATCATTTTTTTAGCCCCTCAATGCCTTCGATAGACTACGTATAATCTTCAGCAAGAGGAGAATATTATTTTATATGATTATTTTTAATTTTTTTTCATTATTATTATAAAATTACAATAACTAAAATAGTAATAAATAAAATATTATTTAAACTTTTTTTTAATTATGTGAAAGCTGAAGAAGGAAGGGAAAAGTAAAAATGTTTCTTGTTTGGCTGGGTGCACAGCGGTGGACAGCAAACTAGTTCAAGAGAGGAGAGGTAGGGATGGCGACAGAATATTAAACTGCTAATGAAAAGTTGAATAGATGATGATGTAGGTCTTGGAGTGACTTAGAAAGAGGCTATTGAAGGAGTAATACGATCACATGAAAATTTGGAATTTCAACCAATAATTGGCAACAACTATATTGCGTCCTCTCAACTTTATTGCGTGATGAATCGACTCTATTTTACATTTATCTGTCAGATTATTTTTTTTCTGCAATAAATAAAGTGAAAGTAATATCTTAGGGATCAAAATAGCATTGAATTAGATATTACATTGGAAAAGCTTGATAATTTAACTATAACATTTCTTCGTTAGAGTATCTCAAATTTATTACTTCAATTAATGTAATTTATAAGAATTCAGACTTTCGATTCCAAACGATTGATTAATATGATTAACAAATGTCGCGTTAGGATTACACAGTACTTGTGTATAATCGCTACAATCTAGCAGCTTACAATGTTGAAAATCGCCAAAAAATTTTTTAAAAAAAAGAGCGTCAAATTATGATAACTAGACGCTATATCTTCGTAATAGTTACCTTGCCCGTAATTTCGTACTTCATTTTTTTTCCCAATTTTTTTTTCTTGCGATTCGATATTTTTTTAGATATTTGTGTAAAATCTCATCGATCCTGAAAGTTGACGCAATTTTCCGTAGATAACTAACGAATACTGGCGTAATTTCCCGTCGATCATGACAGTTGGTTTAATTTCCTGGCCTATTATTAAAGGAAGTGCAATAAGTGGTTATAACTTTCACTAATTCACTAGGATGGCTACAAATTCCTAATTCCATTTAAAATGATAACAAAGGACCTTTTTCGTTGTGAATAAGACGCCACATAAATTCGTCAATATAAGTATTAAAGTAGTAGCATGCTGTTCACTAATGCTTTTACCCCGGCATTTGGCCGAGTTCCACAGTCTTTCAATTTTATGTTTATGCATACGGGGTTTTGGATACACAAAGTTATAACAGTGATTAACTTTGAAATGTTAGTAATTTGCAGCTCTTAATAATACAGTTTTATAATATAATAAAGGATAGTCATGTAGCGGTTTAACTGTAAATAGATTTATGAACTATTGTTTACTTTTTACTTAACTGTCTCATTTTGTATTATTAAAATTACATCAAAGTATAAATTTACATTAATTATATTCACCTCATTCCTTATAACCATAAGCATTCTAACTGAAATACTTTCGATTTATCCTAACCCAACTATAATCAAACCTCCCAACACTGGTGTTGGGAGGTTCCCTCCCCCAACCCTATACAACCACTTAATTTTCAAGAGCAATTCCTCCTCCCATAAATTAAGCTGAGTTTATGTTAAAGCGTATTTAATTAAATAGTCTATAAATAAACATTGCTATCCATCTTTCAAACTCTTTTTCTTCTTTCTTTAAATTCCGCATCTTCATAGTAAAAATCTTTAAAATTATCAAAATTAATTCAATTGAAAATTGAATTTAAAAGAAATTAAATAAAAATAATATAATTATAAACTACTTACAATTAATAAAAAAAATTATACACTAAAAATGATACTAACCTCAAGTACTTGAGATTTATCCAGCACAAATGTGTAAAGGTAGAAACATTTAAAGGCGAAAGTAAGGTAAAACAAACAAACAACAACAAAAAAAAAAAAACAAAAAAAAAAAAATCTCATTTTCTACTCTTTATTTTACTCAATTTAATCTTGCACGCAATATTGCAATTTAATTAATTTAATCAGACACACGTCTCACCTCCTCTGAGGTACTTTTGAAATACTCGTTACACTGTTTCATCGTATTTACTCCTACAGCGCACATGTGCTTCACATCTCTCTCGTACGTGTGATGGTGTTAGTATATTTCTCTCTCTAGGGCGTATGTAAGGATCATCATTCTACCCGCTGTTGAATGATGATACCATTCAATACATAATTACAAATAATAAAATTCTAGCAAAAATACAGAAAAACACTAATACAACATTGATTACATTAAAAAATTAACATACATATACACTTTACATTCAGAATTGGCAATAAAAGTTAACAATAGTACTTTTCTTATTCACTAACTAATTAATTTAAGTTTGATTTCTCTAAGGATAGCATTGTAATATTTGTTATATTGGTCTTTTAAATTCACCTCTCTGAGTCTTTACTCCTGGAATGATTTCAATATATCTTAAAATCTGTCATTTTCTTACACTTACTTCATAATCCTCTTAGGAGAATTAAATCTCATATTTTCATATTTTTTTTAAATGAAGGAACCATTTGATTCTTTATTGTGAGGTACTTAGGCAATTATTCAACCACCCGATCTAAATTAATTGAACAAATTTTGTTACATGCATTATGACCGTTAATTGGTTAAAGTGATTATTTCACATTACTTAATAAAATAACATACGCATTATCACATAATACCAAACATGTACAAAATATTTTTGATGACATTACTCTGCAATAGTTTATATTAATTTAGGTTTGAATGCCAGAATTATTTGAATTTTTTTAGAAAAAAAAATCTATTCTTGTATAACTGTTCACTAAGTGGTCCTTAGATCACGTTTGTCTAAAGTGAGGCCTAAGAGCCTTTAAAATGCTGCCCAAAAGCAAATTATGAAAATATTTAAATTTACACATTCCGTTGAAAAGTCTTTAAAAAGTAATTGTACTAATTTTAAATTTTTTTCGTTAGCCATGGACAAAAACACAGACGCTTCTGATACGACACAATTGGCAATTTTTATAAGAGGAATCTTTGAACATTATAATATCATTGAAGAAATGGTTACTTTAGTATCGTTAAAAAACACAACTAAGTCAGTAGATTTGTTCGATGAAAAGGTTTTCCTTATCTATTACAAATTTATCAGATATCATAACCGATGGAGCCCCTGCCATGGTTGGTAAAAATGGGGAACTCGTTAAAATGGTTAATAATGAAACCGTCGCTGTCGGCAATACGATCTTGAGGGTATATCATTGTAGGGTAAATCAGGTAATTTATATGAAAAATTTGAAAAATGGAAAGTGTATTAAGCGTTGTTATAAAAACCATTAGCTTTATAAGTGCAAAAGGACTTAATCATAGACAATTTGAAAAGTTTCTTAAGGTAATGGGCACTGAATTTGCAGATGTTATTTATTATACAGAAGTAAGATGGTTCAGTAAGGGAAAAATGTTCAAAAGATTTTACGATTTGAGAACTGAAATAAAAATATTTATGGAAACAATAAGGAAATCTGTGAATGAATTTGAGGACGAAGATGGGATTTTAGAATTAGCTTTTTTAGTAGACTTAACAGAACATTTGAAAGATTTAAATTTGAGACTTCAAGGAAAAAATCAATTTATTAATAATATGTTCCAAGCAATTACAGCGTTTGAAAGAAAATTGAAATTTTGGCTTAATCAAATAAAAGTAAGATTTAACACATTTCAGTACGTTGGCTGCACATAAACTTGTGAGTTGCACAAAATATGCTGCATTAATTTTTTATTTAATTGAAGAGTTTGAAAGAAGATTTCAAAATTTTTGTAAAAATGAAGATGAAAAGAAGTTAATTTATTTTAATAAAACTACATAGAGTTAATTTTTATTTCAATTTGTTGAAAAAATATTGTATGTGTGGCCCAGCACTTTTTTTTTGTTGCAATATGACCCTCAAACGGTCATAGTTTAGACACCCATGCCTTAGATACTCTATCTAACAAAATGATTTAAATTGATTACTTGGCTGTCAAGTGAAACCTATCGTTTTTCTATTCTCAATTTTTTAAATTTTCTTTTCAAGTTCTACAATTTGAGTTATTATTACTAAAGAAATAGTCTATCGTTTCTCATTACTTGAGGCTCCAACTGTCCTTTTCCCGAGAGAAACTTAAAGATCCTATTAACCTGAAAATATTCTTAATACACGAATTATTTTCTTTGCTTATTTTAAATGTTAAGTAAATCACTTAATACCTCTTAAAACATAGTTAAAAACAGTTTTTATTGTCCTTCATTTCACTGAATTGTTCTCCGAATATTCATCTGTAATCACATCTGTTGGAATTTCTCTCTCACGATTCTGGCCGGTAGTCAGGAAAACTGGCCTACTTTTAGATAGGTTGACAGGATCCATACTTTGGAAAAGAAGATCCGTTGAATTGTCTTACAATGATACATTGTGCCAATGTTGAACGCTCGTCACTTTTTGTATTGCAGTCACAAGGATAAAGAAGACTTTAATTGATAAGACTTACCCTTGATTTTCTGCTGTCCTTGTGGAAAGTCATCCGCAAGAATCTTGTTTTTCTAGCTAAGACTTTTTTCATTTGTTTTTGTGCATCAGTCCAGCGCTCGAATTCTAAATATCCACTTAAGAATTTTAGATACTAAGATAAACAATCTGGGTTTTTCTCTACACGATTCCATAGTAAATTATTCGCTTAAGTATTTTCCTAAGCAATTAGGAATTTTCTTGTGAAATATTTTAATAATGTGTTTATCCTCCGTATTTCTAATATAATTTTCTGAAGTCGTTCTTCACAAACTTTCTTTTTCTTCAATTTTACTTTCTTTTCCCTCTCCTCAAATGTTTTGATGGTTTGCTTTAAATTAACATCATTATGAACAATGCCACAATAACTAATTTGTTCATTTGAATTCGAACGAAAACAACAATAACTCGTTTGCTCATTTGAATTAGGAATAGGGCCGTTTTTAACCTCTCCGCCATCCTAGGCACTTCATATTGTTAAATCCTCTCCCTCTATTTCCAGAGCACCCCTTCCTTCCTGTGTTACTTTGTCAGTTTTGATTCGGGAGGGCTTTTCTCTTAACTCTCCCTTTCTTTGTTTTTGCTCTTTGGAGAGTCTTTCCATTATCATCCACCTGTGGACCTACCGTGTCCCGTACTGGCAACCGGCAGTCGTAAGGAAAGGAGAGTGGTGTGGTTTGGTCACTCTTGTTCATTTCTTACCTTACGACATCACGGACCACCCACCCACCCACCCTTTTGTAAATTAGTGCAGTAAATTAATGAAATCATTTGTAATTACAGTATAATGTGAGCATAATTGAATGAACTGTTTTCAACTTGTTAATTATCATCTATTTCATCGCTTATCGCTTTACTATATTTTACTTTTAGACATCCTTATTCTTTATTGAGTCACTGTCATTGTACTTGTACAACAAAGGTTTTCTTCGAACTTTGATCATTGTAAAAACATTAATGACACCATTGTTATCAATTACCATTGTAATTTGATTTGGAGTGCATTGCAGCATCAAATTGTTAAGCTTTTCATTTTACTCAGCAGATCTCATTTCAGTCTTTACTCTCTTAAGGGAAGAGAAGCTTCTTTGCTGTACAGTTTGTCACAGGAAGAGTCAAGTAAATTCTCACCGTGACTTTTAAATTTTGGAAGGTACTTTCCAACTAGTTGTTTTTGGGGTAGCTTCGAATCAAGTATGTGACACTTTTCATGAAGTTTTTCGAATATATGGAATCTTGTGTTGAGAGCTCCGTAGCAATCTCTTATATTGTCTAATTGTGTTAATAGATTGTCAGTAATTGGTAAGAAAACTCCTGCTCGAAATCGTTCTCTTCGAGTCCTTCTCTTAAAATCTAGGTATCTTTTCTCACCTGAAAAAATTTCCTTTTTCTGATTTTTTTTTCATACCTGGGCTCAGGCACGTTAGCTAGTTGCAATGATCTTGCCTCGTAATCATAAAAATTGGATTTTTTTTCAGATAAAAACAAAGAAAATGTCTATAACTCAGTAAAGATTAATGAAAAAACAATAACAACTCAACTTGACTCGGAGCTGAAGAACATCTCAACTTGACTCGGAGCTGAAGAACATCTCAACTTGATGGGCAGAGCAGGAAGAACGGAACGAGAGGCGAGTCGGGTGAGGGAGAAAGCGAGGAACAGGAGAACAATGGCGAAAGAAACAAGAAATGTCTGATAATTCAGTAGATTTTGAGATGCGTAGTATTATTGTAAATGTTGTGTATCGTGTTGCATTATTGTTTAAATTAAAGTTTTGCAGCTAAAAAATGGTCTGGATTAACTTATTAATTTGTATTACAATCACTCTCACCGCCTTACAACAACTCCACCAAATGGAACGCGTTTTACTGGCGCAGTCGGTAGGATTGTATCAGGTAAGAGCTTTCATATATTTTGTGTAAATTCATGCTCCCATCGTTTACTATTTTAAATGTCTGGGCGAAATTTATTAAAAGTATAGAATTGAAAGTTTGTTCCATCTCGGAACGTAGAATTATATATCTCGTCAGAGAAAAGAGAATTTTCCGCTAGGAAAAATAAAATAAATTTCTCATCAGAGAAGAAAAAAGAATACGTCAGTATTCCGAGTGTTATTTTGATGTTCTTTACATACTTGTTTTTCCGGAAAGAAAAAGTATATAGTTGTTTTCCAGGATTTAGAATTTTTGTCCCAGATAATCAAAGTAGGCTTAATGAAACACACGTGCAAACTGCATATTTGTAATTGATAATACATTCGATTTAATTTGATTCAATGTATTTTGGTTAGTAATTGCATTTATCAATTTTTGTTCCATCCCGGAACGTAGAATTATATATCTCGTCAGAGAAAGAGAAATTTCTGCCAGGAAAAATAGAATAAATTTCTCACCAGAGAAAAAAAAGAATACGTCAGTATTCCGAGTGTTATTTTGTTGTTCTTTACATATTTGTTTTTTCCGGAAAGAAATATATATATGTATTTGTTTTCCTGGATTTAGAATTTTCGTCCCAGATAATAAAAGTAGGCTTAAGAAACACATGTACAACCTGCATATTTGTAATTGATAATACATTTGATTCAATTTTGAAGATTTGGAATGTATTTTGGTTAATAATTGCATTTATCAGTTCGAAAAGAAAACTTGTATCTATAAATTTTATATCAGTGTATTCTTATGAACATATTCTGTTTTGGCACCATGCCAATTTATTTCTAACGCCTTTTGTGCTATGATTTCAATAAGAACGATTTTTGTTTTTTTGTGATTTTTTTTCCCTTTTCTATGTAAATCGTATCAGTATTTATGCCTGTTATAAATAGAGTAGTTCTGACAGACTTGTGAGTATTATTTGATGTTATTTTATTGTATGGCTATGCCCTTGATTTTTTTTATTCTTAACGGATATTCTAAGCATTAGGATTGTGCAAGTACGTTTTTGCTGAGATATTTAATGTTGAAGAATAGAATAGAATAAAATAAATAAGTTTGATTATTTTTTTTATGTAGATTGTATTCTTATAAAAGTACATTTTTATTGTGATATTTAACATATCCATTATCTAAAATTTTATAAAATTGAGTTGCGCACGTAATAATTGTATCGAAAGTTTTGATATTTAATGATTATTCACAGTTTTGCGAACATAAAACTTGTTTAGTGTTAATTTGAACAGTTTGTTTACGTATGGTGCTGATTGATTACACATTAATAGTTATTAGAGATTTATTATCTGGTTATTTGAATATTTTTTAATTACTGTTTCTCAAGGACTGACATAATTAGTATTAAGAGAAAGACTCTGGTTATTGGTATCCATTAATGTATAATATGTTTTAGAAATGTATTATTAGATTTAACCCGTATACATTTATTGTCAGAGATACATTTTATTTTTCTGTACAAATTATTAGAAAATCCCTATTACTTTTAAGAGTTATTTCCCTTTCTATCCATCTATATATTTATATATATATATATTATAAAAAAAAGGGTCTACTAAACACCAAGCACCATGGCATTTTTAACTAAGGGTAGAAAAGAAGATTTACGTAATTTGGCTGAAGAAATTGAAGGAAATATAACTCCCGAAATGAAGATAATAGAAAGAAAAAGAAAATCTAAAAGAAAATTACTATGGAAAGTGAGCTTTATGATGAAGAATTTGTAAAGGGAACATTAGAGATGATCATTAATACTAGACTCGAGGAAACTAAGAAAAATCAAATGGAGCTGGAAGCTCAGCAGAAACAAAGAGAGTTGGAAGCTCAGCTGAGAAGAGGACAAATGAAGTTTGAACAGAGAAAACTCGAAATCAAGTGTGGAAAGACAATCCTGAATGATTTCGTAGACACAGGTGCACAAATATCTGTAGTAGTGAAGATTTGGTGGGCGATATGCCTTATGAAGAAAAATGCAAGAAAAATGAAAATTCTAATCTGTTAAATCAATTAGAAAAAATGCAGAATGAAACCTGTACCCTAAGTGAAGAAAAAGACGAAAGGCATATTGATAAACAAGAAGAAGAGCAAAAGAGAAAACTGTTGGAGATTCGAGAAAAACGAATATTGGGGAAAGAAAAGGATGTAACAGGAGAAAATATTTCTATTGGAGAAAGAGAGGAATTAGCATTAAAAGTGCACATTAAGTCAAGAGAAGATTTACCGAATCGACTAGAGAAAATTGGAAAAGAAACATGTTTTAAATGAAGGGAAGAAGAAAGAGGGAGCTTTCATAAAATTTAACCCCATACTGAAACCAATACATTTGGAAAAATATAAAGATTTAGGACAGATAATTAAGAGGACAGAACGAGTAAATAGTTTTTCACCCAGAAAGGAAAAATATATAAATTTTACAGGGAAAGGAACGATTCTATTCCAAGGGAAGAAACATCTTAAAAGATATCAGATACGTTTCCTAAAGAAAGGAAATATAAGTACCTCAACAAAACGAGGGTTCCCATCCGAAGGAAGGAAAAACAGTAAGGTGGACAGAAAGAAAAGCGTAATTGAATTCACGGTGAGAAAGTACCTCTTTACAAAGACGGGAAAATTTTATAACCGCAAAGGAAGTCAAAAACCAGTCTCCTTTGACCCAGGTGGAGTGAATGGATTCCAGACCAAGAAGTGCTTCTTTCATAATGAAAAGAAGGAGATGACATTAGAACTGATCTTGCCCAGAAAACTGATAAAGGGGAAGAGCATAACATTTTATACCTTATTAAAATTTTTTCTGATACAGAGAAAAGTTATTGCCATGTTAAACGATCGTAATGGCTCGTCGAATTACGATCTATTTCTATTGTGCCATTAAGAAATAGATCTCCAGTAATTTTAATGTGACAAAAAATTGTGGCATATATATAGTGGTACATTTATACTGCTGTTGCTTCTGGTATTATTCACATGAAAGGAAAAGGTTTCCAAGGCTCTTTTCGATTAGGAGGCAACATGAAATTAAAAATAAGTGAACTGTTAATAAATTGGTTTCCAAATAGTATTATTAGTTATGTTATTCGTTTGATATTTATAAATTTATCTGCATTTGTATGCATATTTGTATGATTTTTATAATAAGTGGGAGCTGCATAGATGGAAGGCTCTCACTTTCATATTTTTGTTGTTGTGTGTAATAGGACAATTAATTGTTCGAGCTTTATTTTCTTTAGCCACATCGACACTCCTGTGACAGATGTACTTTCCCCGATGGGAGTAGTAAAAATTAATGAAAAAAAAAAATAACAACTCAACTTGACTCGGAGCTGAAGAACATCTCAACTTGACGGGCAGAGCAGGAAGAACGGAACGCGAGGCGAGTCGAGGGAGGGAGAAAGCGAGGAACAGGAGAACAATGGCGAAAGAAATAAGCAATGTCTGATAATTCAGTAGATTTTGAGATGCGTAGTATTATTGTAAATGTTGTGTATCGTGTTGCATTAATGTTTAAATTAAAGTTTTGCAGCTAAAAAAATGGTCTAATTTAACTTATTAATTTCTATGACAATCACCCTCACCGCCTTACAACAACTCGACCAAATGGAATTTGTTTTACTAACTCCTTAGTAGCGCCAAGGAGATCAAGCTCTTTCTTCATTAGTACCTCACTAAATTTGTCCCTCCTTTGTGAGATTTCGTCTCAAATCACCGATAACAAAGTAGTCTGAAAACTTTCTAGTGTTTTGTGGAATCCTTCAGCTGTGATTCGTGTGTCAAGTGTCTGAGTATTGTCTTCAATTAAATCTTCAAGGGTGTTTTCGATTTAATTATCACTTGTAACTTTACTTCTGAGAACATCTACCCTTGAAGACCATCTAGTTTCTCTCAACGATTTCAACGTAAGAAATCTATGTTCAGTTTCCAGCTTTTGTTCGTTGCTTCTTTTCACATGATCTCTTAATGCATTCCATCTATGAGTAGATGACGGAAAAAACTGTAAAAGTCCTTGTACAAAAGAAAAGAATACAGTACTGCTTTTTCTCCCAGCAAAACAACCAGTTCGGCTTAAGGAATGTGCTCCACATGGTACAAATTCAGCTAGGACATTTTTTTAGTATTCTAGACTGAAGATCTGAATACACTCCAGACATGTTTGAAGCATTGTCGTAACTTTGGCCCCGATAGTTTTTTAAATCTAATTCAAGTTCTTCAAGCAAGTCGAGAGCTTCTTCTTCTATACCATGAGTTTTATAAGAGACACCTGATAGCACTCGTACAAGGTGCTCATTGGTGCAGGCTTTGCTGACAGAAACGTATCGAATTGCTACAACCAGTATAAAAAAGTGTACTGAGTGTGAAGCATCGGGTGTAGAGTCAATAGTGAGTGAAAAGTAACGTGCGAGTTTGATCTCTTTTAAGATTTCTTGCATGACTCTTTTGCCCATTATGTCTATGAACTCGCTACAAATATCAGACGACAGATACGATGTACTTCCTTTACCTTTGTTGCCATATTTTGTCAGATGTTGGCAAGAAACTGATCAAATTCATTTATGAGTTCAAGGCATTCTAAGAAAAGCCCGTTTGATGAAGTTTCAAGTTTTTGGTCGTCTCTCCAGAATGGAAGGCCTCTTGCTTACAAAAATTTTATAACAAAGGCAACTCTAATTAGCAGATCTTGCTTATACTTCACTTCTTTGTCATATTGATTTGGACTGCATTCTAGACTGAAGTGGTCTCTTTTCTTAACACAAAAGTCAACACATTATTTAATGATCGTCATTATTTCGACGTCAAAGTCAACATATTATTTCGACCTCTCATGCTACAGCGCGAAAGTGTTCTTCTAATCGTTACAGCCAGTTATTGAAGCCCCTCGTTTTCCCACAGGCTGAAAAAGAAGGCAATAGAAACAAACACCTGGCCTTTCGATTTTGAATAAAGGAGCGAGTTCTTCCTATTCATCTCTCCACTCGGTTGCTCGCCAAAAAAATAATTTTGTTGAAAGTTTTCATTTAAGTTTGACGCCTTCATAACAATGCTCAGAATTAGAAAAGTCTGCTTACAAGTTTGATTTAAATTTGAGTTAAGTATTTTATATTTCATGTATCCGAATACTCTAGCACGAAACCACTATCAAGAAGAGTGTAAAGTGTTTTGGTTTAGTTATTTCAAAGTCGGTGATAGACTGAATCTGGGACGTTGATGGTTGTTCTCGATTATAGTTTTCGTTTCGGTTTTCACTTTCGTCGGATGAAAAAGTTTGGGAATGCAAGGGTTCAGTTTCAGTAAACTCATGATTTGAAACCAAAAAACTTGTTATCTTAAGCAATTTTTAAAGTTCTTTTCCTTCTTTTTGCTGATTTTCAGCTGTTCTTTTTCGGAACTCTGCTCCCTTCTTTTTTTTTCTTCTTTTCTTAAAACTCATTTTGCTTTAAAAATATATTGTAATTTCCGTAATTATAGTCATAAAATTAAAAAGAAAAGTGTCAGTAAACTGAAATTTGTTTACTGTGTGTGTCAGCAAAACAGTGAAATCCAATTTCTTTATAGTACTGTTATTTTTGATTTTTCTTTATAATTGCTAATAAAACCACTCTAACAAAATTGTTCACACGTACTTAATCCAAACACAGTATGGCAGTACGCTTTAGATAAGGAAAAAATACTTACAAAATTGACACACTTTTAATCCACAAAAATACAGTTCAATTTATATAAGTAAAAACTACTCACAAAACTGTTCACACACACTTAATCCAAATAATATGTATGCAAACACTACAATTAACTAACACGACAGTCAGTGACAAGGTCTACTTTTGCAACTTGCCATTAAGTAAACGAATGTAAGTAAGAAACAACAAGCCGTCGCTCACTCAGGCTAGGAGTTTTCTTGCGTGAGGACGAGAGGGAGTGGAGAATATCAATCGATCAGCTGTTAAGGGGAGTAGGAAGGGAAACCAGTGTACTGTATCAGTGTCTTGCCTATGCACCCTCAAACAATACCGTTGACTCATCCTCAGTCAGACACACTGCACTGCCCACTCTTCCGCTCTGTGCTCACACACAAACTCAACGCATATGTGACTCCTAGGTGGTGTTTCGTTCGCTGTAATTTTAATTCCCCCCTTTTTTTCGCTCTGCAATTTTTTGTGCCCCCAAATCTTTTGTGCCCTAGGCACGTGCCTAGCGTGCCTAAGCGGAAAAGCAGCCCTGATAAGGAATGACGGCACTTATTAAAAATCCAAAATCAGCCCTTTGCAGAATTAATTTTGTTTTCGGAATGTATATTTACAACGTCTCAAAATATGAAAAGTTTCTGCTCCTTATAAAATATCTGAACGATGTGGTTGATTTAAGTTTTCATCGTCTAATTGAATATTATACAAATCATGATTAATGATGTAAAATGGTTTCGATGTGGTTACATTAGTAATTTCTTGAACCACTAGGACATTCAATTTTTTCTCAAACTATTTATTTTTATCGGTTATTGTAGCACTCTTGGTATTATTCTCATGTAAGTATCGTTTGATCCGGTTAATATTATATGTTTTACTTTTCACTAACTTTTAATTGGCCGCGCATTCTCTAGTTATAATCAGCCAACCACAACCAAGCAAAGCACGAACTTTGTAGCGGGTCTTTAAGCTATGTCTCAGATAGCAAAGAAGAATAGGTAGAAGGTAGAAGAATGGACGTCTGTATGGATGCAAATAATATCGCTGTAGTTACGATCTCACGTTAGGCTTAAATTCTTGTACTTCTGCTGAGAAGGGGAGGGCAGAAGTTTTATGGCTTCCCTTCGTCTCACCAAATCGTTGAGCCTTGTGGTGAAGGGAAGTATAAGATCAAATGTGGCCTTTTCTTGAAGATAGGACACGCAAACTTTGATTTGTAGATTAATTTTATAATTTGATGAATAGTTAAAAAAACAAAGTGTTAGTTCTCATAAATTGTACTCGCTCATTTACATTTAACTTTTTATACTCTGGGAATTTATTCAGGTAATGGTTTCTGTCACACGATATACATTTCATAAGTTTTTTCTTTGATAACTTTGAAAATATTCCCTATCTTTGATTTGGTTAGTGCTTTTCCACTTAATTTTTTTTTATAGAATGTTGCATAACTCGAATACTCATCTAAGAAATTGAACCCACCTTCTGCTTTACGTTTATATGAGATGTCTATTATCACAATTTTAAAATCATTTATCCCTTCAATTAACTCTTTTAAAAAATGTTTCAGAAGTATGAAATTTTTCCTTAAATATTAAGTAATTTTCCCAAATTAATGGTAGTTGCGTACTTAAAATGCACAAAAAGAGGTTTGGGTTTTTTTAAAGTTATCGAAACAATTTGGGGTTTTTTGGGTTAAATTCACTGTAAGGTGTATGTTAGCTATGCTTTTGATTTATCGTCCTCTGTATGAAGTTATGTTGTTAATAGGTCACCCAACATATTCGAAATAATTTTCATTTTAGTTCTACCTTCTCTTTTAAGACTGCTAGAGAAATAAAAATATCTAGTCTTCTGGTTTATGGGAGGATAGTTGCCGCTAATTGTCCCTAACACCACTTTTTAATTAAGGAAGCTAAATGTTTTACTCTTCATTGTATATTACTGATCTCATTGATTCGCAATTTTGTTCTAGCTTTTAATCAGTTTTTTTCCTTTTCTCTTATTTCACCTTTGTAAAAATGATGATATTCATTTCTCCTTTTCTCTCTCTCTATACTAGGTTAGGTAATTCTTAATGGATTCAGTTTCTTCTCTACTTTTATGTTTCTTATAGCTAGAAATAATTGCATAGTGTAATTTATCAGTTGTTGAGTCGTGTAATTCGAAGACGTTAATAATTAGCTCAAATCTTTTTCCCTTCTTTTATTCATTTTTTTTAAAGATTATGTTTAATGCTTTCGAAGTCCTTTCATTTGCTAATTAAATACACTTTTAAATATAGATTCTCAAAATAGCACCTGCCCTCGGATAGTATTCATAATAATTCAAAAATGTCTTGAATGATCTTCTTAATATGGCAAAGACTTAAATGCTCCTTATATAAGACAATGACATTTATTTATTAATTTGAAATCAAAATTTGTCTCCCAATTTCTCTCACCAAGATAATAATGTTACAAATATTACAATATTTTTTAAAATAATTTATTTGAATTATATCAAATTTGTTACTATTCAAATAATTATATTAATCTTACCGATACCGTCGCCTCCATAAAAGGATGTATAAATAATATTAGAAAATAATAAAAGATTATTAAGATCTAGCATTAGTCAAGAATGACATCCTAACATTTTACTATAAAATTAGCCATAAAAAATTAAATTGTGATGATATTATCAATGAAATTGCTCTTAAAACATTATAAAAAATGAAACAAAAATTATACATTGTTAATTTAATCAGTAACTGCATATTGAATCGTTTTGTAGTATATGAAGCAATTATTTTAGTTAATTAACATACTAACTTTGTGATTGAAATTCACACACACACACACACACACACACACACACACACACACACACACACACACACACACACACACACACACACACACACACACACACACACAATGATGTGCAAAACTTAAGCAACAATGTAAACTTTAAGCAGGTACCTATGAAATTGCAGAAAAGGGGTTATTGTGATCAGTACAATGAACACGCAATTCGGTAGAAAGGTGATGCGTACATAAATGTCAGGAACAAAACATCGATTTCGTCGTGAGTGTACGCAAAGCTCGTGTGGTCTTAAGACTAGAATAAAAAGAAGAACGGAGGCACAATTAAAGACATTCGCTGCAAATGCGAGTAAGTTCTTTCACGAAATATGGCTAGAAGACTTCACACGTGGAAGTAGAATCGGAAAGCTGGAGGTGGGGCGTAGTTTGACCAGCATAGCTGAAGAGTTCGGAATCAACAAAAGTGTCAGTTCGCGTGCTTGGAAAGCCTTCCAAACTATAGGTACAGCTGTTAGAAAGGTTGGTGGTGGCCGCCCTAGGAAAAAAAACTGCAGTGGATAACTGATATATCATCCTGCAGACGAACAGATCCCGATACCAGACAGCAAGCGCCATTACTCAGCAACTGTGTACAGCAAGAGGGCGACACGTGTCGTGGTTTTGCTGTGATCAGACGCCTTCAGAAAGGTGGTATATTCACTCCCCCGTCCTGAACGCTGCATCCCTTTGAAAGTTGGCAATCGGTGGCACCGTTTAGAGAGGTGAAATGAGTACAAAAACTGGATATCTCATAAATGGAGTCGTGCTCTTTATGGATGAGAGTGCCACAAGCAATTCTCGATGCCAGTTGATTTGGAGAGAGGTCAGGATCCCAGTAACTTCAAGGAAAGTAACATGGTTTTAACCCAGTAACATCAAGGAAAGAGACCGTTGCTGGGATGAAACCGTCTCCCGACCTCAGGACCGTGTTATAGTGGTTCCGGAGTTGTCATCTGGGGAGGTATTACGCTGAACGGGGGAACTGAGTTCCAAATTTTCTACCGGATATCGCTATTGTAAGGAGGTGATCCTTCTCCATGTGCGTCTGTTCCGAGGTGCTATAGGACCAGACTTAGTTTTCAAGGATGAACATGCATGGACAAACTGGACTGCTGATGTTCAGCAGCTACTCAAAAGGGAAGATATCATTCGAATGGATTGGCCAGCGTTCTCTCCTGATTTAAATACCATGGAACATGTGTGGGATGCTTTGGGGAGACATCTTGAGGCACGATTACATCCTCCGGGGAACACCCAACAACAGAAACAGATGCTGATTGAGGAATGGGCACTCTTACCTTAAGTACTGTTGGAAAATCTGGTGCTGTGTATGGGGAGACGGTACGAAACAACCATTGAAGTAAGGGCATATCCCATACTAAGGAACATCTGCTTGTTGTTCTTCCTCTTGGACAGACAATCATCTGTAACGGTACTATGAGTTCAATAAAGCCTTCTTTTTTTGTTTGATTCCATACTATATGCATGGTATTCATTTTTGCGCAACTATGCTTTCTCTATCGTTTAAGTACAAAATGCTGACTCTCATTTCTGAATTTCATGTCTCTCAGATGATTTCTCATGGAGTTATGGTAAAAATGCTTAAGTTTTACACACACACATACACACACACGCGCACGCACGCACGCACGCACACGCACGCGCTCGCGCACACACACACACACACACAATTTGTTGTGTGTATGCACTCACACACGCGATGTACTATGTCGTGTATACGTTACACAAGGATATAAGCAATGGATACTCTTATTTCAAAATTAATTATGTTAAATAAAGTGGAAAATAGGAAATGTAATTCCAGATCATTTTATTTTACAGTGGGCCAATCTCTAAGATCCTGGAGTGTTTTGTTAACTGAAATTATAAATTAGGAAATTTAACTCTAGTATTGCAATTTTTTTTTATTTAAACTGTAATTATAGTTATATTTAATTTTAAGCACTTATATATATTTGGATAATATACAGCCAGAAAATTATTATTTAATTCAATGAAATTTGTTTCGCAATTTAACTTTACTCTAGGTCCCACTTTTGTTCGATGTTGCCCTAACTAGGGTCATGTTGTAATTCCCGTTCCCAAAGTCAAAGTTTGTACAACAGTAAAATAGGAGCCATTCTAAATGCTACTTAATTTATGTTTTATTTAAAATAAAGGTAAGAACGTTGTCTTTAATATCAGTCAGAATGATAAAACAGCTTATTCTGAAAACTTTTGAAATATATACTACAAAACATTCATTATTTACTCTCCTATCTACTTTTTTAATAGTCCATTCACGTAGCACGAGCTTGAAAATTATTTCTTTCATCTTTATAAGCTTTTAGAGAAAAGAGTCCAACCAGTAAAATCTAAACTTAAGTAAAAGTTTTCAATTCCATGAAACATGGAGCAGACTGAGGCATTTTAAAATTGAATACATAGATTGATTATTTATTAATGTCGCACTAAGAAAAAAAAAACACGTGCTCTATTCACGATGAACCTCGGGATTTTGAACCTCGGTCAAGTGACAAGAACGACACCTGTGAGCTTGGCACCCAGCTCTCCAAAACTATCACTCTATGAAGTCTCGACAGAATTATCGTGCTCTAGGTCTTCAGCACGACGGGTCAATAGTGGTATCAGGATTGGAATCCAAGACTCGTCGACGGTAACAACGTCGGCCATGAGTCTATAATCATTATTACCGAGGGCGCTAAGTTAGGTAGAGTCGAGCCTCATTAATTTCATCTTGGGATTCATTAGGAAAGATTGAATAATAAGAGAGCAAAGAGAGGGCCAAGAAAGTAACTGTTGAGCTTGGGAGACGACAGAACAACCGTAGGA
>BMAW01114321.1:589742-616849 GCA_019974015.1 Nephila pilipes
TCGTGCTCTAGGTCTTCAGCACGACGGGTCATTAGTGGTATCAGGATTGGAATCCAAGACTCGTCGACGGTAACAACATCGGCCATGAGTCTATAATCATTATTACCGAGGACGCTAAGTTAGGTAGAGTCGATCATCATTAATTTCATCTTGGGATACATTAGGAAAGATTGAATAATAAGAGAACAAAGAGAGGGTCAAGAAAGTAACTGTTGAGCTTGGGAGACGACAGAACAACCGTAGGACAACCTTCGAGCATGAAAACAAAGTGGGTGATTATCAAAGGAACTATCTAAATAAATTTACAGAACCTGATTTATCATTATCGATGACCCGGAGTGCAATAAGGATACCAATGACTGAAAGGGTCGCTTGCAGGCGACTCAGAATTCGCAGTTCTCATTTTGCACTAGTTACTACATGAACATATCGACAAGAACGTCATGTCATGCTCTTCGATTAGGAATCTCACCTACTGGAGCAGAATTGTTTTCAGCGCTGCGTCCCAAGAAAGCATAGAAATTGGAGAGGTTCAGAGCATCGGTGAAATACTAACCTGTCATTCATCCTGTACAAGTCAGACAAGTTACAGCTTGAGGTGTCAGCTGGACCCCTTAAGTTATTATACCCGGTATTAGTAGATCAAGGAGGTACATTGGCGATAATTTACACTTCATTGTGTTTTAATCCTCCTTTTAACGATCTCAAGACTCCCCCCCCCCCTTTTTTTTTTTGCAGAATAACTTCTTGTCGTACCCGGCAAACATTTTTTTTTTTTTTGAGTATCGTCATATTTCTCAAACATTTCTTTGAATTTATGCTATCGCTTAATCCTTCATTTCTCAACGTAGGGTCCGATAAGCGAATGAATCTGATCATCCCAAAATTTCAGCGAACTCATTCAACAATATGAGTCGTCAACTGTCACAGCTGGAAGCAACACGAGAGCTACTGATGACGGATCTCGTAATTTTGAACTCAGGTCAAGTGGCGAAGATGACATCTGAGCTAGCCCCTCCCCCACCAGATCTTCCACATCACGCCAACGGTAGGATTTGGGGCCTCGACCAGATTTAACGTGCATCAGCCCACTACCCGGCAGGTCTTTAATATTACCCAGAGCTCGAATCTATAACTCGACAAAAGTAAAGCCGACTGCGAGTCGTGACAACATTAAACAACTTAGATATAATTTTGATTAACAAATCTGGTTTTCCGAGCTTAATAAAAATTTAGGCGCCAATAGACTGAATCCTATAACTGACTACAGCTATGAAGATTTGTTATAAATTATTAAATTTAGAAGTACTTGGACCTTGAATTTCTTGATTTACGCGATTTACTAAAGTTTTAGAATTGATATTGATTCAATTTCAAATAAACACCAAGGCTACAGTTGTTTGATTGGAGAATCTTTGGCTAAATGGCTCTCTCATTTTCAAAGGTCACAAGTAAGACATTCGATTTCACCTAAAATAGTAATCTGGAATAAAGGAAGACTCTTTTATTAAGGATGGTTCAGTTAAGCGAGCGTGGAATAAGCTCAAGTTTCCTCCTTATAATCTGATAGAAATTCATCCGAAATTATTAAATGGTAATGGTTACTTTAAAAAAGATAAGAAATATAACTTCGTACAAATATGTTTCGTGCTGCCATCTAGTGAATAAATAATTTTATAAAGTCAAAATATTAATATATGAGTATTTGTAAGGAATCTCAGTAACAGATATTTTATAAATTTAATGCAAATCCAGAATAAAAATATTGGACATTTCAATGTGATACTTTTATGCAAAACAATTAAAATTCATTATATATGATTTAAGCGAAATTTTTGCACAAAAGAGCCCCCCCCCCCCAAAAAAAAAAAAAAAAAAAAAAAAAAAAGGAAAAAAAAAAAAAAACCCTCCATTGATAACATTTAAATAATTATTATTAACTGAAACAGATATTAAATTATGCATACAAGAATCAATCCCCGCAATTTTCTCAGTTAATTTATTCTATGAAGATGGCGTGTGAATTGAAATCATGGAAATAGAACTTCGAAAAGGTGTTTAAAATAAGGATCCACTGCACATTCTAAAACATGTATTTGGCTTAAAATGAAATTGGAAATAAAGGAGTTTTAAAATTTAATGAGAACTCTCCCTCCCTCTCTCTCTCACAAACAACTTTTCTAATGCAATTGTCATCACTGAATCAATAATTTTTTCGTAGTATGCATAAAAATATTTCTTGTACACTTCTCTAGCTTGAAATTTGTTGGCATGGATTATTTTTTAAGAATTTTAATACGGGTCATCACTCGGTCAACTCATTTTGAGTCTATAGGTGCTCTATCCTATAGTGTGGAAGCAGAGAGGTCCATATAGAGTAGAGACTGACAACCTTTTTCATCCCACGTAACTCCAATCAAGAATCCCTTCAGGCATCCCCTCACGCATTTTATTTCCTCCATTTCAGATTCCGTAAACTTCTCCAAAAAAAGGGGTATGTGAATTAAATGAAATGATGTATTTTTTTAATGCAGCATAATTTTATCTTCTATTTTTGATGTAAGCAAACAAACTAACAGAAAAATATTGGAAAAAAGAAAAAAATAATAATGGAATATTTTGAGCTGTATTAAAACACAAAATTTTGAAACATTAGCCTTGCAAGAAAATATATACAATCGTAAGTCCAAAGCAGTGTTTAATTTGCTCCCATATTTTTTTTTTTATATATAAGTATGTGGGAAAAAACGTTCCGTACTAACAAAAGAAAATAAATAGATTATGGCATTTTTACAAAATTCAATGCATTCGTCACGGCGACGAGCTCCAAAACTTTTCAGGCTCGCCATTCTGCATTTAAAGAGGTTCTTAAGAATAGTTTCTGATGCGAGTTTCAGCAATTTCTTTCCCTTTCTTTTGAAAGAACACTGAAACAACTGACAAACGTAATAAAAATCTTTGCCAACTTGAAAAGAAGTTTATTTTTTTATATTATAAAGTTATTTTATTCTTTTTTTTTAATCCATGTGGCCGCCATAAGAGATTTCTTTTCACGCCCCCTTATAGCGACCGTTCCCGTACCCCCAAAGGGTACCGCTGATACAGAGGGAAAAAATCGGCACTGCCTCCTTAAAAATTGCTCGAGTACTAAAATAAATACGAGAGAAAAAAAATGAGATTTCAAAAAAGGGTCAATGTTTATGTGACAGAAGATGAGTTCACTTTACAGAAACAAGGGGCACTTGTTTCTTCTTCCCGAGAATGGGGATAAGTATAAGAAAGAATGGGAAAAAAATGATAAAAGACAAATTTAAAAAGCATGCAAAGTGCCGTGATTAGGTAGCATAAGCTTTCGTACAGAGTAAAAAGATGGCGCTTGCGGTTCTCTCCTAAGAATCAGTTGAATATTAAAAAAAAAAAAAAAAAAGTGTGGGGGCGGGAAAGTAGGCTAATTTAAAAAGAGGAAAATTTATTTCAGAATCAAGAAGAAAAATAATTGACAAGAAGAAGGGTCGAAAATAGAGAAAGATCTCAAGGATATCCCGGAGGTGAGTCACCTGTGGTTACCAAAGGCAGTGAATTATGGAAGAGTTTAACAGACAAAGAGGCACATATAGCTATGTTGCGCCAAACAAAGTGTAACTGTAATCTAAAAGTTTGAAAAAAATGGGAAGAAAGGTAAAAATTTGGTTGACAAGAAGGAGGGCTGAAAATAGAGAAGGATGACTAAGGTATACCTGGGATGTTTCACTCGTGTTTACCACAGACAGCACATTTACAGGGAAAGAAAAAAAATAATTAACGTGACTCTGGGTATTGATTTACGTACTTATTTAAAGGTAAACCCCCGAGGGCGTTAGTTAAAGGGAAGGTTTGTCAATAGTTCACATTACACAATCAGAATCAATACGATGGTTATTGGGGTCAAATCTTGTAATTTTGAACCTCGATAAAGTGCCTAGAACAACACATGAGATCATACCTTATTTCAAAACTCCCCCACAACGCCAAGGTGAGAACTTTGAGAGGGACATATTAATTCCTCTACACGGACATCGAATGTACAGCTCGAGTGAAGGTGGAGCTTTTTATTATTCAGAAAGAAGACATATTGGAAAAACAGCTTTTATTTTGGAAATTTACAGAAAAAGAGAAATAATTGCTCAATATTATCACCTGATCTCGTACTTCAAAGAATGAATCTATTGCCACTAGTTCATTGTGTACGAACTTAATAAAACAAATCGATCTATCAGAAATAAAGAAATAAATTTCTCCATAAAGAATATTCTATCAAATTATTAGCGAAATTAAGCAGATTTTTAAACATAACGACATAAAATTAAAAAAAAAATATGTCCATCTCCCAAAGAAATTATTCTACGAATTCGAACCCATGCAGTGAACCACCCCACTGCAAAAGAACACTCTTAATGCAATTTAATAACAAGATTCACAGACAGGTACAATACCCCTCCCCCCATGTTTCCCAAAACACCATCAGCAGACACTAATTAAACATTCGAATATCTATTTATACCAAAATCCATCGACCCCTTTCAACATAAACGTCACCCTCTGATTTCTCCTTCCAATACAACTCTAAGCTATACTACCACTGATCCCTCATTAAGAAATTTTGAGATCAAAAATCGATGTCGAAAACCGCAATGTCCGAATTTTTTTGCGTCGTCTCTTCACAATCCCATCAACCTATTGTAAACATTCCTTATCTCGGCGACACATGTTGGAGCACGAGTCTTGGGGCTGCCACGGCCATCGGGCGGCGGCAACAAAGAGAGTTGCATCGACACAGAAAAGGTCAGAAGCAGTCTTTGTGAGAGAAACTTCCGTGCCAAGCACGTGGAAGAAACCAGGTGAAGGGGATAACAGCTGATCCTGAACACTTCTCTCTCGACAGCGCGCACTGAAAGACTGCACTCCAACTTGGATTTTGTTTCTCGAATTTTGTAAAAGGATTATTTTATGGGAGAAGTTTTTAAACATAGGAATTATATGCTGAGGGTATCGTCATATTAATAAACAGATCATTTTTGTGACTTTAGCGGCAATATGTGTTTGTTAATGTGATGATACACCTCTTTAAAATAATTAATCGTTTTCTTAATATTTTAACACATTTATTGCAGACGGTAGCCGAATGGTCTTGATATCGAGCCGCATGTTTGAGTTCCGTTTCTACTGATTAATTATTTATTAATGTTGTACTTAAAAACAACACGAGCGCTATTGGCGACGAACCTCGTAATTGTGAGCCTCGGTCAAGTGACGAGGATGACACCTGAGCTGGAACCTCCCACTCCTCCACACTACGCCAACAGGAGGGTTTGGGATCTCGATCAGATTTAAAGCATATCAGCCCCGCTACATGATAAGTCTTTAATGGCATCATATCTCCAACCCACGACTCGACGAAAATAACGCTGGTACGAGTCGGCGACCGTGTCCACTAGGTTACAGCGGCCCCTCCGTTTCTGGGTTGATGTACTTAAGTCTGATTCTGGTATATTTTTTAATAGCTTAATTATTGTAATGACTGAGTTAGATCGAGGAAGGAATGCTCACTAATTAAATATTTCTTTACGATATACAACAAATTGTAACTATCTACAAAAAAAAAGATTTGCGTTATCAACTCCTTGATAATGATTCAGAATTAATTTAATTCTACTCAGGTATCTATCCAGAGACCTTATTCATTAGCGAATCAATTAAAAACTCAGATCCTTTATAGACTCCTTACTCCCGGAGAAAAACAAAGCGACAACTTACTCTATTATCCCATTTTGTGCTGTTTCTTTGGCCTCGGTAACCTAGCGGTCATGGTCGTGAACTCGCGGTTGGCTTTATTTTCGCCGAATCGTGGGTTCGAGCTTTGTTGCCTTTAAAGATCCGCTGTGTAGTGGAGCTGATGCATGTTAAATTTGATTGAGGTCGCCATTCCTCCTAATGGGTGGTGCGGAAGTTTGGAGAGGCGTGCTAGTTCAGGTGTCATCCTCGTCACTCGACTGAGGTTCAAAATTACGGGTCCGTCGCCAATTACTCCGCGTTACATTTCAGTGTGACGTACTCCTTTTTTTCACTCGCTCCACTTCAAATTTGAAAATAGCTTTTTACATCAGATCATATATGAGAACTGAAGCAAAAACTAGATGTTGTTGCCATGGGAGATAGCTATTATATATTTAGTCTTTAGTTTTAAAATTGTTCAATAGATACTCTTTATGAGCCTTATAAATTCGAATGACAATTAAACAGCGAGAATATAAGAAAAGATATTTGGAATATCTCATTTTTAAAAATTTTATCATCATTTGGAAGTACGAAATAAATTTAAAGTTCATTCTTTGCTAATTATAATTCAACAAGATAAATATGGTAAATGAAAAATCAAACGGATTGGTCTTCCTGTAACTTACGTGTGAATATTAAGATTAAATTAATTGTCAAGACGAATCGCTGGCCACGAATCGTTTTATTCTGAAGTACGGTCAAACGACAAGGATATTTGAGTTGGCAGTATTCTGCAAATTTTCATGCAACACGTGGTGACCATTTTGAAATTATAATTAACTTCCCAGACGCATATTTACGTTCGTAAATATGCGTCTGTTACAGTAGTTTATTGCTATTATCTTTAGCTGGGGAGAATTTTGAACTTTACAATCTTCCCTTACAGCATCTCATTTTCAGCATTTGCAAAAACATTCATTAAAAAATTAAAGAGTAAGGAATTTGTGCTAAAAATACATGGTTATATGGGCTTTGTTTGTTGAGGCATTAGTCCATCAAACCGTTATCTCTCCACTTACGTTTGGTGACGAATTTCGGATTTAGAATGACATATTTTAATATAAAGGGTTTGGAAAAGAAATCGAAATGTAATGTTAGTTTAGTACGTAATATTATAAGAATACCAAACACTATTATGAAAATATATGACATCTTGAAGAAAATGAACAGATTTCCAAAGCAGGAATCCAAAACTCAACGAAAGCATCCAATGTTCATATTATTAGAAAAGCGATTGAATGCTTTGGATTAATGGATTGATCAATATAACAGCAAATAATTCATTATGTTATTTTACTTCATAAAAAAAAAGAGTAAATTGTAAAATAATATCTTTTTTACAAGACGGCATTACATATACAATCTGATTTCGAAAAATCTGATGAATTTAAATGATCTGCCTCGCCGTTGTACATTTTGTTCAGAATGTTTTAAAAAATATTAAGAAATGTTCATAAATCTAAAGGTTTTTATAAATAAATCAAATACATATTTCAGCATGTGAGCCAAGTACTATTAGTACCGTATCCCATTATTTCTATTAAATACAATTAATCTATATTTCGAAATCTCTTTACAAAGAGTGTTTTTTAAGAACCTTGAATTTCATTCAAGAAAAAAATTTTTGTTTCTCGAACAAAATTTCTATACAGTGGCGTCCAAAAGTTAAGCATAATTGGTAATTATGTAAATATTGAAGGACATTTAAATCGCAATAGAGTGGGAAACGTGATATGCGAATGTAACACGGTTATAAAGTAAAATAAAATAAAATAAAATAAAAACAACAACGCAAAAGTATGATAATTATCACTGTTATCATCCAAAGAAACAATTTGAACGTAAACTAAGCTTAGAAAAGCTCAAATTATATTGAAAAACGAAATAAATGCTGCAGTAAAATAAGGTGTGTGGTCACCTCTGATAGTCAGGCACCCGGCACAACGATTTCCTATATTTCCTATGACATTGAGAATGTGTTGGAAATAAATTACTCCGATCCCGACAGGAGGCGCCTTGTCTCGTGTAAGTGAGAGCGCAAGGGTAATGGATAATATTTCAGAGTGCTCTTGGATCTTGACCGCGTAAGGCGGATTATTTCCTTGTATTTTGATGTAATTTCTCCTGACCGCAGAAGCGGGTTAAGTTAGGATGTGGGCTGACTGGAAGCCTTGTGTAATTTAAAAATGGTACAACTATTTGCTTATGAGTGATTGGCGCGTATAGATTGTAAATAAGTTTTAAAAATATGTATTTGAATAAATGTGCTTTTGCTCTCTCGATTTTGGCTTGGTGGATATTATTCTCCAATAGAATGTGTTAGTTGCACATTGGATATTTTTCTTTTCAAGAAAGTTGTCGATCTGGGTTTCACGATACCAAGGAGCGTACCATCCATAAATATTAAGTCAGGACTGACAGCACCTCGAAACAGGCAAACGTTAGTCTCAAGAACTTCATCGTTTAATCTGTCAGCAGTCTCCGTCTCAAAGACATGAAATCTGTGCAGACGTCCAGCGTGATGTTTGCCTACACCACGACTTCCCTTGAAGGAAAACGATGTATTTCCGCGATGTTTCGCGTTCTTGCCATATCATTAGCCGATAACAATCAGTGTCCAGACTAAAGCGAGATTCATCACTGAACATCACCCTAGCTCACTGTCTCAAACTCCAATACTGATGTTCCAGGCTCCAGTTTTAACTAGCGTGTTTATCCTTAGATGTAAGGGTAATGTAAACTACTGGTCGTCTGGCATAGAGAGTAACATGACTGAGTCTCCTGTAAACAGATTGCTCGGAAACTAGTATTCCTGTGGCAGCTGTGAGCGCCGAACCCAGTTCTCTGGAACAACTGTCCTTCTGACGTCGTGCAGTTATTCCCAGATATCGGTCTTGGCGAACGGTTGCGACTCTTGTGCGACCTGGCTCTGACATTTCATACATTCCCCTACCACAGTTTTGAAGGCGCATTCAGAATTCAAAACACAGCGTTTTGTGATCGTATGGATTCGAATATTCCATCATTTCTTCCTTTCGCATACATGTTCGGCTGTCATCTTTGCGCTATCGTTCGTTCTGCTGAATCGTTAACAACGTTCCATCTCGCATGAATTGCACGAAACTTGTTTGAAGCGGTTTTGCCGGGTGAGCCGGTTTATCTGAATTCCGATGTGCACAAGTATTATGAACATAAAGATATCGACTATAAAAATGTTTACTTAAAAAAAAAGTTTCACTTTCAACAGCTGATTCTCGAAAAGTTATTTCGAATCAGTTCAATATTTATTCACATTCTTTAAATTTTATGAATGATGCTTATCTCTTGGACTCCACTGTGTATCGACCAATTTTTACACATTGACGCGAACTCAATTGTGGTTGATTACCCCACCGATCAAAATATATTGGATAATTGTTCTGATCAAGATGAACCCAAAGATGACGAGAGCGAAGACAAATTAATTGGAAAACTAGTAAGAAATCTAGAAACTGAAGCATTCCTAACTATGCTCTACGACTTTAGATTTATTCCTAGGGTCCCGAAGAAATTTTTATCATTCTGGATAAAAGTAAACGTTTTTTTAAAAAGAGTTTCAGTAAATTGTTACATTAAAAAAGATACGAAAAATTACTGTATCTAAAGATACGTTAGCGCTTCCTTTTGTTATCTGTAAATAAACAAAACATATGTTTTATATTTTGTTTTTTTTTGTACAGTATTCAATCTTTTGTACATTGTTAGTAAATTTGTAAATTACATACATATTTGTAAATTTTTAAAATTATCTCTTTGATAAAATTTAATGTTTCAGTCTTTTTTTTTTTTTTAACCACCTAAAAATAAATTATACCTAAATCTTTTTTTAAGAAAATGACGAAAACTTCGCAATATGTATTTCTTTCAAAAGTTTTGTATTAGGATTTTTTTTTTTTGAGGAGCCTTTAGATCGATTTTTGAGGTTCGACTATGCAAACATATAAGTAGCTTTTTTCTAGAATATTTTGTTTCAAATAAAAATTCCTATTTTATTAGCTAGATAATACATTACCTTGAAACACTTTTAATCAATAAATTCTATCTCTTCTATTTTACTTGGGTTACTTTCAAATGGAACACGCGAAAGAGATGCGCGTAACCATTATATTAGTTTCTAACTTTATTTTCACTTATTTGCTTCCCATTCTATTTATTCCGTAGCGCGTGAAAAACCATTCAAGTACTTTTCCTCTCAAGGAACACACTTCTGAAAGAATGGTGGAGAGGAAATCGTAGTAAGAAAAAACTCTACGACCTGAGACTATTTAAGAAAAAGCGAGTGGTCGAAAGTGGGTCAGGGCAGGCTTTCCTTCGGCTTCTCGTCTGATGCACCCCTTTATCTGGGTCGTGTTGTGATTATTTGTCCACCCTCCAAGAGAAGGATTAAGTTCTTTGCCAGCCCTTAATGAAGGGAAAGAAAAAGGAAATTTCATTAGGATTTAATTGTTATAGTTTCAGGTTTGCTTTGCCTTTGATATATTGAATTTAACCTTAAATTCGATTCATTAGTTTGTTTACATACCTATAAGAAAGTTATAAATGTTTGGAAGATGTACATTGGTCACTGTTTTGAGTTCTTGTGGATCAAGGATGCTTTCAAGGATAGAGAAAGTTCATCGTTCCCAGAGGATAAAGGTTTTGTCATTTCAGATCTAGGTGTAGAACAAAATTTCAAACTAGCAGGGATTTCTTTCGGTATTTTTCTTTCATTTATTTTTAGCAATAACTTATTATTTTTAGCAGTGACATGTCTGAAACATAAATACAATTTCAGATATGCTTGTAAAGCTTATAGAACAGATTTCTAGAGGCAAGTTCTTCAAATGTTAATGACTTTTTGCTACTATCCAATTGAATTTTCAGTGACCTATAGAGACATTATTTTGTATATTTTTCAAAACAATTTTTAAGTCGTCGAACCAGTGAAATATTTTTGTAATAATTCAAAGGCAATTTATGAATAAGTTTAATGCGCCGGAGAACTTGTAGACTGTTTTATATTTGAGTTCCATTTGATAAAAAAAGCTGCATGCCTTTGACAGGAAAACTACATTAAGTTGTAACGCCTATTAGTCAGTAGTTGGTTCACCTTCCATTATTAAGCTTTATTAGTTAATCAAGAACATAGTCAACAGAAAGGAGAGTCGAGTTTAATTATAATGATAACCAATTTACTATTAACTTTTTCGTTAATCTTACTTTCTCTGTAGTCAAACTCTTAAAATCTCTTCCTGTTTAGAATATCTATTTAAGTAAACTCTAACCAACTCACTCCGGTTCGAGTGAGTGATGGTGAAATTTAATGGCTCAAGATCCAGATATGGCTATGGTGTGTGCTAGCCATATGTATGTTAGTTATCCATAATATTATAGATATATTATGATGTGTGTTAGCCATATCAGATATCCAGATATGGCTAACAAAGTGTAACTGAGATCTAGACGTTTGAAAAAATGGAGAAAACATAGAAAAAGGAGAGTCCAAAATAGAGAAGAATCTCTAGGGTATCTAGGGACAGTAAATTCCACCGAAAAGGAAAAAAGATCTGTAGGGTGCCTCATGTGAGGATGCCACTCGAGTTCCAGCGAGCCAACTGGGATTAAGGGTTCGATTCTAGAGCCCTTTTCTAAGATTCCTCTTAACACTTCTTAGGTTAGGAACAACGAGATCCGACTCTTTGTCACAAATTCTACTACCTATTAACTAACACTTACAATTCTCTAAAACTTTATTATTCATTTCATCACTGCTTATAAACGTGTAAATCCTCCAATCCTCCAATTTATTCACTTCACTTCATAATTTCAATCTAATCAGCATAAATCGTGTTTCTTTGTATTGAAATGGATTTTATTTTGAACAATGAGAATAGAAAATATCCTAAGCATAGTGAAAGGAAAATCGTGTTATAGCCCAAAATCCCTAGGTTATTATTAATATAAAAGTCTATTATAAGATTGTGAAAATGCGCCTGTTACTTCAGAAACTGAAAAAAGTTGAAAATTTAAATCAAATTTAATAAACAAGATTATACAGAGAAAGTTTCAATTTGGAAAATGCTACTGTAAAATAAATCTCGAAAAAAAAAAAAATCTCGTTATCACCCAACCTGAAACAGTAAATAATATATATTTAAGAGGGAATTATTGGGTCTATACTTAAACATAATTTTGGTTTTGAAAGTATAATTCTATTAATGAGTGTTAAAAAAATCTAAATATTGTTCCATATTTAAGAATTTCTACCTGATTAAAAAAATTAAAATGTTCAAAATTTTACGAAATTTTTTTTTTAAAATGTCATATTTATGTAAATTTTGAACATAAAGAACATTCAGAAAAAAACTGTTTCAAAAAAATGCATGTAATGAAAATGAAGATCCGTAGAAAATTACAGAGTCCCTTCACACACCTACACCCACACACGGCCAATCTCCTCCCCCCTGTTTGAATAACTTTTGCTACTCTATTAATAGATAATTACAGTTTTTTTTTTCCAATTGAAATGTTTTCAGATAAATTTAGCTTCTATTGGATCCCTAGCTGCCGTTAATAGAGATAATCAACAAATACGAAGGAGTATCGAAAATTTTTAATTGCTGCTAAGAAATAGCCAAGATATTTGGATAAAATTTATTCTGCATACTAAATAATACACATGTGCATAATGTTGCAAATTACAGCTATTCACGTTGATTTGTTTGTTTTCGGGAAACCGTAGATTGAAATAACACGCAGTACAGTTAAGTTTTAACGGTTATCCGAAATATCGAATAGTTTTAATTATTATTAAAATAATAGAGATAGAAACTTATTTTTAGGTATTATTCTTAAGACTCCAATACATAGTGTCCCTCCAGAGTTACACGTTTCTCCCACAGTTTCTTGACCGTTTGAAGAATGCCATTATATAACTCAGCAATTACTTCAATCGACGGCATCCTGGAACCAAACAAATAAACATGAACGGTCGCAGTTCACAACATTATATACATAAGGATAAATTAATGCGCAGAATTAATTTGATTCTGATATGTCGGTTATTTCTTAGTAATAACTAAATCTTTTCGATTCGTAAAAAATAGAAATTAGCGATGAAAATGAACGTACTTTAGAAGAAAAAAAATCAATGAACGGGAACATAAATAAAAAGGGTGGATAAAATATAAACGAGACAAAGAAGATCTTATCTAAAATATTACTTTCCAAAATTACTCCAAGGTTATTTTCTTACATATTTTCCTTTATGATCTGCTCACTTTTTCCAACGCATTTTGCCCGTATGATAAAAAGAAGTCGAACGTGTACGGAGCCCAAAACTCTTCTACTACTTCATTTGACGAACAGCCTCCTCCAAACACTTATCACAGGGGTCGAAACTAAGTTCGGACTGTAGAAAGGATGTTCCAGTGTTCTTCAATGAAGTTTCCTAAATTTTTCTTACGTTACATCAGCCTTGTATTGTTCTGGAAAAGGAGAACATCGTGGATCGCAACTGAATGTGTTTTGGACCGATATGCCGTTTCAACTTTTTTCGAGAGCTCACTGTAGTATATTGCGTTAATTTAAAGTCGATCATGAAGAATTAATGCGAACAGGAAAAAGAACATAAAACTCTCGGAGTTCCAAAAACAGCAGTGAACTAAGTATATAACTGAGTTTTCGCTTTTAACGGAGTAATTTCACTTTTAAGCGCCATACTGGATCGCTTTGTTTCGTAGGGTTAGCGATTAAATAAATAAACTTAAGAAGAATAAAAGAATGTCAAACAATTATTTAAACTTTTTTTTTTAACCAATCGTGGTTGTTATGGCTAAATATACAAAAATCGCCCGCTACAATTAAAAAAGCCTCATTAACGTTTAATCCACCTTTATGTATAAATAATCTGGGTCGGGATGCTTTCCGAAAAGGTGGGAAAATTCATATTTAATTAAAAGGAACGAATAGTGCTGAAGTTTGATGGCGCAAGAACCAGATGGGGCCATGCGCCAAATAAGGTGTAATTGATAGAGACGTTTGAAAAAATAAGAAAGAAAGTTAAGGATGATTGAAAACGAGTGTCAAAAATTAAGAAGAATGACTAGGGTATCCCGGGGATGCGTCATTCGTGTTTACCAAAGATAGTAAACTCCATGGAAAAAGAAGAGATCACTGGGGTACCTCGTGTGAGTGATTATTTCTTTCTAAAAGAAGTAAGTCCCACCCCCCTCTCCGAGGGCTTAATTAAAAGGAGGGGAGGGTTTATACTCAAAAGGGAAATAAAGTCACCATTTTTCGTGGTATACTACTTTATAATTTAATAAGGTAGCATTCAAGGACTTTCAATGAGATTTAATACGCAAATGTGTTATTTAAACAAACTCTTGGCATATTAATCTTTCAACTCTAATTGGCATCAAATGGAACAAGAAGTATTACTAATGTCTATATATTTCTTTACTTATAATTATTATTCATTTATTTTTGTGGTCGCAAGTGCTGAAAATTGTTAATTGCTTACATCGAAAGTTGAGGAGAAGGTCCAGATAATTTGAGAAACTATCCGGATTTAAATTTTAAAAGATTTAGTGACCGAGACACCAAAAGGATTAAAATTTTGCATTTTTTGTTTCTGCAGTTAAAAAATAGATTACAATTTGATGATTCACAATAGATATAATGTTTACGAGAATTCGATAAAAAGAAGGCTATAAAATTTAATTTTAAAATTGTAAGTAAAGGAAAATAGAGAAAAATATCTGTAAGCTTTTAAAGTTATAAATGCAATGGAGGTTATATAAGATGTATCTAAATATAAGCACACGATTTACAAATGTATTTATGGTTATTGAATATTAACTGCTCATACATGATTATTTATATGTAGTAGAGTGATTGTTTTACATAAATGGATACATTTGTATTGCTTGTATACAGATAACTGAATGTTAAAATAGGACTTCCGTTGCTTTTAATTTAAAAGAAAAAGGATTGCTTAAATTTAGCATAAAATAATCTCAGTTTTCTTTGTCCACGACGTCTTAGTTACCTTAAATCTTCAAACTCCAAAACATATCAGAATTTAAAGAAAATAAAAATTATGACAATAGATAAATAAAATCCTATATTTAAAAACACAAGAAAAAGAACAGAGAGCAGTTAAAGACTTTATTGCTGTAATTGAGATTTTGGTTGCAACTTGCTCTGATATGTATTTCACGAAGTTTTAAATAATGAGTTTTTTAAATTCTTTAAGTTTATTTTAATGCCAAAATGTCTTTCACACAAATATTTTTTTTTATAAATAGAGAATTTGTTTTTCGAAATTCCTTTCCAGTAAATTCAAATTGTTTCAAAAAGTTTCGTATGGTTCTTTTTAGAATACTTTCTCAAATTTTAACAAAGGGTATGAATAAAGTGAAAAAAAAAGCATCATTTTATCCTTTTAAAATTGGTTCAATTGAAACTATCGGCTTTTAACTGAATCATTTTTAAGAAATTCCTATAATATTTTGAGGAAAGATATACTTTTTTTAAGGGGAAAAAACACCAATGATGAAGACTTTGAAATGTCGTGAGCTTATGGTTTTGTATTGTCGAAACATTTTTTCGAAATTTTTTTTGCCCCCTGAGAAAGATTGTTTTAATCAAACCTTCCTTTTATATAAAACAAATTTTTGTGAAATTGAAAGTTCAAAAACGTGGAACCTAAGTGATTAAAATCGATTTGTTTATCTAGTTCGACTTCAATTCTAAGAACACTGACTAGTAAATAAGTCATCATACCCTGAAAATCATAGAAAAATGTTGTGATCTCGGAAATCTGTAAACATATTGCCACGTGGCAGCAAATTTCTCAACACAAGAAAAAGTATCAGAAGTGGGTTTAATAACAAACCAAGGCTGTCTTTTCCCCACGTGTTATTATTCCATTCCAAATTCTTTCATAAAAAAGATGGATCTGTAGCATTTGGCATTTGAAAAATATCACATCTACATTTGGCGTGTGGCAAGGCTCCTATTGGCAAGAGTTATCATTAATGACACCCTGACCTCATTAAGGCCTATTGAAAATTCAATCGGGAAGTGATTGGCTCATTAAACATTAATAAAACATTCCCCGCACACGCGCAGTACCCATTAGTTTTCTTATTGGTTCGTTCTTATTGAGGAGATTCTAAGAAGAGGAAGAAATGATTTTTTCCTCGAATACTCAATCAGCGTGGGTAGATTTTTAAGTAGAATACTATATATATAAGGTACTTGAGTTTTATTGCCCCTCCCCATGTTTACATCAGATGAATAGAGGCCTTTATATCTTTCTTGTATTCCAAGTATCGATCGAATAAAGTAAAAGGGAACTCCACACGTGTAATCCATTAAGAGAAAGCTCTCTCAGCTTATGTCATATTGATCCCAATGACTGTAGCATATTTATATAGGCAAATGTAACCACTCGGACGAAGTGTCTGTCTAACGTTTGTTTATCAGGAAAAATCGCCATTTTGTAATTTGTCGCGTCTTTCATACTTTGTTTTGTTTATTCGATCTGAGACACAATTTGATTTCTTTTCTTGTGTTTTTGTGCTCAAATTTAGCTCCTCAAAGAACTGTCGAAGGTCAGTCTAAATGTCGTACATCACAGTCGGATAGCGAGAATGACATCTAAATTTCTTAGAATTTTTCTCTCCAATCCACCAGCTTCATTTACACTTACGAGAGTGATTCAAAAAGCACCCTTTTTGATGCAGATGGTGTGACCCTTATGTGTTGTCATATGTTCAATGGCGCCTAAAAATTTGACATTAACTCACTGATTAGTTTTGGTTGCTGCCACGTCATTTTGAGTCGAGTTGTCACCGTCTATGAAACTTGAATTGATTATAAGACACCGAAAAACAAGCAGCAGTCGCAGTAATGGATTGCTTCTGGTGAATCTGCATTAAAGAAGGCGAAAACGGTCTCAATTAAAGAAAATTTATGGCGACCAGTTTTTGAGATGCAAAGGGCTCAGGGTCTTATTTGGAAAAGGAAATAGGATCATTGCTGAGAGATACAACATTCCCATTTCTCTTTCTTAGCACAGCATTTTTCGTTCCTGACATGGGTACTTTTTGAAGCCTCCTCGTAGATGAGTTAAAACAGAAGAAACGGATAATTGGCAACGGACCTCGTAATAAATTGAAAAGGAAAACACCAGAGAGCTTCCTTTGTCATTCTGTTTCAACATAACTAATTCTTCAATGCTCCACTAAATGATGTATTAGAGATTCAATTAGATTTAAAGTGCAGCAATCTTCATTATTCCTCATGACCGTCTTCGCAGTCTATGGTATGAGTGTAACCCCAATTTTTACAGAGCAATAAATTTCCATTTATTCAGATAAGTAAATTTTTTGTAGGGTGTAATAACTGACATTAAATCTATAGCTGCTTTCCATGTAAGTTCTTCGGCATTAAATGTATAAAAGTCCATCAGATTTTCAGTTCCTTATACTGTACGAAGGAGCTTGAAAAGTAACTATGTTAGGAATAGGGTAACTTACTTGTGTGTGTTACCTATTGATAATTTTTCTTTTTTTCTAAAAGGTTCATGAGTATTTGCCCTTTGTATCCTAAAAAATCGTCACCATAACTTATCCATCCGATGAGACCGTCTTCATCTTCCTTGGAGCATATTAAAAAACGGCTATCCATCGCTGTTCGAGTATTGGTGTCTAATTATGAATCCAGGTCTCATCGACGGTAACAACTCGACTCAAAAAGGCCGATGACAACCTGACGCGGCAGTAATAATTAACTCATGAATCAGTATTAATTTTGTTTTGACGCCATTTAATAGATGGATGCCAAGGCACAATGTAACACTAATTTATCTTTGCATAGCCATCCGTCGTCAAAAAATGAACTCCTTGAATAATTTTTGTATGTAATGTTATGTACACAGTTATTCAAAATTAAAGTTATACTCAAACACAATTTTTCGCAATTATTCGATCTAAGCTTCTGATAGCATTTTAAAAATTGATGAAGTGCGTTATTTGGAGATGGTTAATGCGACATAAAACTTAAAACAGTACATTAATAATTTAACCGTGTTTGTTGAATGGTTAAAAGGGTACATTTTTTTAAGAAAACGTGAAATGGATCTTTTCCTCCGAATTTGGGAATTTCATCTATTGAACTGTATTTTTCTGAAAAAAATAATAATAAGACTCATTAATAATAGTTAAAAGAAGCTCTCAAAATCCTTTATACATAATGTTAAGATGAAAAGTCAATGATAGTCTAAAGCGAAAGTCGCTCGATGGATTGGAGTGGTTTGAACGCTGACGTGTATTTTGCATGTGGAGCGTATTCCAAGATATAGGTTCGATTACCAAAAAGCAAGATTCAAATTGTCCAAGAATCATCGTGGATCGATACGTGGAATTAAATACACTATGCCATTGGAAGATAATGACTGCTGTTTTGAAATCTCGATACTACGTCTGAAACAATAGTTTTCAGTTGTCCAACATAAATGGATCTTTAAGCTCAGTATACGTTCCCTTCTTGTGAACTCAGATTCATGGAGCCATAAACTTTATTCTTAGATACAGCAAATTTGTATGTATTTCCTCTTTATTGACGAATTGAGATCCGACAAGTAATTTTTGTCAAATCTTATTTCGAGAGAGCCTGGAGGCGGCTGTCGTGGTTTCTATATAAAGAAAGTTATTTCCTTGTTGGAAATGGAATCCTTCTGAGGCGAGGCATCATGCTTTGGATAGCTGTAAACTCTCTATATATCTCTGATGTAGATATTGTGACCACACAGAAGTTTAAGGTCTAAATTCTTGAATCTTGTGGGAAGTGTTTTCGGCGAGTTTCTGGAGGTGCGTTGTCGATTTTAATTATATGGACAGAAGAAGTTACACACAGAGCTGAAATGTCGACATGTTTTTGGAGGAAGATGATATCCGCTGAACTACGTAGAAGACGAGGCGGTTTGACTGAAATCACATAGATGATGTTTGAGATGCTTTAAAAAGAACCTGGATTTTATCCTTTCTCAAGGCCATTACGGATATAAATTTATTCTAAGTAGAAGAGGATTTGTGGTCACATGTTATGAATAACCTTATTTTCAGTTTAATGCCCTTTGTGAAACTTTTAAAGTTGATTGAAATAGTAACACTTTATTAACCGGAAGGTTCTGGAAATATTTGATGTCAGATTTTACCTATTTTAGGCCTGACAATTTTTTATTCCTAATCAATTTATTATGTCGGTGTTAACTGTTTCTTGTATTGGATGGGAGTCTACAAAGTTTCATTACAGTAAACATATTGTTTAGGATAATACGTGTTTCATATTTAACTCAGATTTTTAACATCAGTGTAAATTATATCTTTTCGACTATGCATAAGGCACAAAATTTAGACGTTAATACAGTTTTAGTGGTGTAAAATACATTATTTTTAGAAACTTCAATGATAATTAAATTTAAAACTCTCTTACGAATATTAAAACGAAAAAAAAAAAAAAAAAAAAACCCTCACTAAAAATAAAAATGCTTTGTTCGTAAAAGTTCTTTTTTTTCATGCAAAAAAAAGTTAAAAAAAAAGAACAAGGTTCATCAATTTTCTCTCCATGATGCAATGAGATTTTGGGTTTAGATTAAATCTTTAATCCACACTGTTATACAAAAATATTCTGAAAATATAAAATTCATTATTCAAACATAAAATTCGCTGATTCAAATAATATTCTTAAAGAGGTTAAATAACCTTTTTCATAATTATTAAATAAAAACTTCAATTTAATAAATAAAATGTTTATTATATATTAATTAACTTAAAGTGATTGTGATTACTTATTAAAGTCCCAATGGAAAACAACTCGGCGGCTATTAACGACGAACCTCGGATTTTGAATGTCGATCAAGTAACGAGGACGACTATAAACGAACTGGCACCATCCTCTCCAAATCTCTACTCCACGCCAACGGGAGGACTTGGGAACTCGACCAGATTTAACATGCATCAGCCCCGTTACAGGGGTCTTTAGGGTCAATCTTTAGGGGCATCAGGGCTCGAGTCTCGACTCGACGAAAACAACACCGGCTGCGGGTCCGCTACCATTGCCACTCAGTTAACTTTGAATTATTAAGAATGTAACAGCTAAAACACATATTTAAACTGAAAAAATAATTATGTTTAGTATATTTTTAAATGGATACCTGTTTAATTCCCCATTTTTATTGAAATTTCACATCTTCTTAATTTTTTTGTTATACCATATTCGAAAGTTCACATAGAAGTGCAAATTATTTGACGCGCTATTCATAGCACAAAGCAAAAAAAAGAATGATTTTGCTTTTTAGTATGTGTTATTTTTTACAAGGATCAACAGTTGGGGATATGGTATGTTATGTAAAATAAATCTAACAGCCTTAACTAATGTTCTTGAAGGTAGCCATGATAATCCGATTGCAGTCGAATTATACTTATTCGTTGTGGGGTCGATTATGTAGAATTCTTGGGAATATCTGCAGTCATAAAGTAAAAGCCTGTTTTCTGAAGTTTCAGGCGACGAAAACTTCATCCAAAAACCAGACCGTCTGAGCTTTAAAAATTGTGGATATGTGCTGATGCATCAAGTTCGCTGGTTAAACTTTCGAAACTTCCAAGGCCGTCAGACAAAAACCCTCTAAAACATAATAATTCGAATATGTAACTCGGATTTTTGTTAAAAGAATGTTTCATGCAGACTGTCTGAGTTCTGCTTATGAAAACAAATGGCGGTATATCAGTTATTGACATGACACTGGTATTCAAGATGATTCGAGGGGAAAAAAATGTTGATAAATGTTTTGTTGATAAGTACAAAGCATTGAATTGCTTCGAAATTGAGTGGAAGTATTTTAAGCTCAAAACGAATTAAATAAATTTCAGAATTTTAAGAAAAATTCGAAAAATTATGAGAAATATGAAAGTCTTTTGTAAAATTTTTGAGATGTCTATGTGAGACTTTCAAATCCAAACAAGTTAGATACGACTTTCTAAATTGTAAGGGGAAAAAATTGAATAAACAAAAACCTCAAAATATTGCAATGGAAAATGGAATCTTCTTTCTCATTTTTTTCTTCTGTTTCAAAACGTTATTTCATTTGATATTTATAGCCCTAAAGACGGATGTAATGAGACATATTATAAAATTAAATAATGTGACATTAAGTAATCAAAAATTATATTTCTTTTTGTGATATAAATTCATTCTAAAGCTTCGTCATCTAGATTCACATATATCATTTCATTTTACAAACATAGTTTAAATTTATCGTTGACGGCATTTAATTGTATTTCTTTTCTTTTCGTTAAAATTTATTTCAAATCATTTGACTTATAAAGAAATAGATTAAGTTTTGGATTGAAAAGCTTTCCATTAAAAATTACTTATATTGACTAAGAGTACGAATCATAATAGCTTTAAATTTTTTAAGATATCGAAAAGAAATATAAATTTTTTATATTCACCAATTGTTATACATATGGGGGAAAACACAAAAATGCATGTGTTTAGAATTATCAAGGCAAGTTGGTGCTCCATTGTATGTTATCAACTGTTAAACGGAGCTAAAACAAATTTGATGCTGATTTATAGGTAAATTTTGATTTGTCAGCCCTTTTCAGTCCAATGAAAATTAGATCAATGTGGTAGTAGAGTTGTCATTCTTTTGAGCCGAGTTGTCACCGTCGCGGAAACCTGGATTTGCCATTATACATTGAAAAGCAAGCAACAATCCAAACAATGGGTTGCTTCCGGTGAAATTGCTCCAAAGAAGGCAAAGATGGTATCATGAGCCAGAACATTTATAACGACAATTTTGTGAGTTGCGAATGGCGTCATACTCAAAGATTTCATAGAAAAGGGATGAATGGGCCATACTACAGTGTGCTACTCCTTTTTTAATATACGTTCCTTTTTAAGAAGATGTATGGATTAATATCAAGGCTATAAAATTTCAACATGCAAATTGTAATAATACATTTAATTTTCTACCGAATTAAACTATTAATTATGTAGCAGTTAATGGTATTTCATAACTCTAGATTAATTATTCTAACTAACTAAATTAACTATCTTAACTCTAGATTCAGAATTCTAGATATTTTAGAACTTTTTATTAACGAGTAAAAATATTTTTATTATAATATATTATTTAAACTCCCCTTGCATAATAAATTTTCATAAAGACATTTTTAAATCAAGCTTTTATTTAAAGATGTAAAAATAATTTTTGAAATTAAAATAAAAAAGTTTATAAAAGCTTGAGATGCTTGGGTAATTACCGATAAATCACCACAGATTTTCTTATGTATGAGATCAAAAGAAGCATTAACGACTCAAGAATTTATAAATTTTATATTATTTAATATTTAAAAATTATATTATATAATTCTTCTTTCATTAATAAAATATGAATAATGTATTTTCATTCACTTTTCTCTTAACAATTTTTATGTCTACTTTTATGGTTTGGATAAAGTCTTTTTTTTACTGTCTCAGTTGTGATTATTTAAGTAGTGTTATAATTTTAATTTTTGAAATAACTGCCTTGTTTATTTGTGATTTAAATTTTTGTAGATCAATTACATATAAATTTCAAATTATATGTATGTAAGTGGGTGCATTGGAACAATTTAGAGACAATCTAAGACTCTAGGAATTATTTGTTCTAGTGATTTACAACGAATTCGAGTGTTCCCATCACAGTACACAAAACATATATTAACAACGCAGGTATAATACGAAAGTACATAAATAAATTAAAAATAATAAATATTCATTTGATTATTACTATACTTTAAATTTAATAAATCATAATGCAGTGTTACTCAAAATGATGTACGGTATTTTAAAATACTACAACATTATTATATATATAATTTAACTGCTGCCCCTTTTGATTGCTAAATTAACAGAATCATTTGGACCCTTTTCTTCTTCTCTGGTATATAAGTTTTCTAGTCGATCTAACGCTCCCTCTCTCTGCCGACACTTGCTGTGTGTCACACAACCTCGCGCGCTTTACTACGTCATGACTGGAAATTTAAATGCATAAAATGCCCTACAATCCTTCAAAAAATCAAACATTTTTTTCTAATAACGATTGCCTTATTTTGTTGATTATAAACATCAATAACATTACTAAGGTGTAATACACACACACACTCACTAAAAATTATTAATATGTCTTACTTCGCCTCGGAGTTCCATATTCCATTTATTTCTCTTCTTTGTTAAACTAGCATTAACATGATTGAAGCCAGATTCAATCATATATGAGCTTGAGAAAGGAATTAAAAAGGGAAATGCCGTATTACAAGTTTTGTAAATTTTTGCGTAATATTTATATTCGTACAAAATTTACCTACAGTTAAATTATTAAAAAGCATCTTTGCTTCAAGGTCAATTAATAATTAAATGACTTCATCTTGCAAATGACTGTCGTTATTTTCAACTCAAGCAGAAAGTGGCGCGATAATCCATTCTCGGATATCTATTCTAAAGCATAATTTAAAATGTTTTTTTTATTTGTATGTATTTCCAATTCTACGTTGGTTATATCCAATTGTCATAAATTTCAAAAGTATAGAAAATCTTTACGTAACAAGGAAGACTAAACAAGTTTAATTTAATTTATCTTGAAAGTTTAAAATAATTATTCGAGTTTGAATTAATGTAATAGATTTTCCTTGGTGATGTGTTTAAATATCATTGAACTTTGTAAATACATCAATCAAATAAGAAATATTGTTTTTATTTTTTTTCAATTCGTCACTTAAAGCTGGATTAATTTCAGTAAGAAATTCTGCAACTGTTTAAACCATTCAACAAGTTTTTGTAAATATGTATCTCTTCATCATTTCCTCCATGCACATGTTCACCATTTCCCTCGCAAAGCTTATCAGTCATAATTTAAGAAGACGGATCTAATTTAGGCCATCTTGTAACAAAACGGAGCAAGAATCATTTCTCACAAGTCTGAGAATGAAAACCCAGGACGAAACACGCATATTTTAAACGGTAAAAGAAGAAAAACAATTATTTTAAAAAATGTGCAGAAATGAGAAATTAAATAAGCTATAATCTAATATAAAAAATTTACTTGCTATATTATAAATACAAATGGGATTCCAGACGAAAATTGTACCTACAGCGTTGCTGTCCATAAATTTGCGATTGAATAGTGTTGGTATTCATTCATCAACTCCTAATCGACCCCCTATATCGGATCGACACTTAATTATACTATGTCGACCCCCTGGGGGTCCATATAGATCACTTTGCCGATCCCTGGTCTAGTTCAACATTCTCGATATCAGCATACAGCATCCTTGTGCAATTGCCTTCATAGAAACAGATTTTCTTCAGATGGGTTAAACTGATTACAAATGCTTTTGTCAGAAAGTCTACTATTTTTTCTAAAACGTATACGAAAAACACTACAGATTAAAATTAATGATTTTGTTTCATATATGCTGCACCATGCTATGCGTTTTTGCTTGCTGAAACGTCATTTTTAGTGATTGCGACAGTAGCGCTACCTCACCATCCATTAGGAATTCGAAAATTCTTGAGTGTTTTCCTTTCATATTAAACACGATCTGATAAGTGTATGTTTAAAAATGTAGTTTATTATAGTATTTTAAAATATCGTACACATCTCTTTGAATAAGCTTGCATAATGAACATTTGTATTTTAGAATAAATTTGTGTGTGGAAGTTATTTCTACATTTCAATTAATACCTACATACATTGACGTAATTATGCTTTAAATTTGATGAATTAGGATATAACGAACATTATGAAATTCATCTGCATTTTATATACTGTTAGTGGGAATGTTATGCACAGTCCAACCTCATTAATAAGACCACCAGTCAAAAGGCAGAAAAACTGCCTTTCTCTGCAAGATGAACAGGAAGAGGGTTAATCGGTAGATATTCCTAGTCATGTCGAATCTAATTCCATGACAAGTTGACCAAGGTCACATGATTGAAGATCCATGGAGAGAGTGACCCAATCAAGGTGTTTCCCCAGGTTGTGGAATGGCCTTCATTCAAAAGAGTTTTGAGGCCATGAGAGTAAACTCATTCCGACGGTCTTCAAACCAAACACGTACACTGCAAGCTGTATGATATGTTGAATTCATCTGCTGGAAGATTCCATTGTTCTAAAAAAATCCACATATTGGGGTGCACATGATCAACAAGAAACAAATGCATACGTTCCAAAATCCTCCATATCTTCCGTAATTATAAATGCATCCAGATATGCCACGAAAGTATGCTCCAGACCATTACTTTTCATCCACAACTTGGAAACTTCCGGCAGTTATTAGAACGTGTTTGTGTTTTGAAGTTTCACTCTTGATACGCCAGTACCCATGAGTTCTACGAAGCATAGAAAGTGATTATCTGGAAACAGAAACTTGTCGCCATTCAAACTTGCGATTTTGGCATGCGAATCACGGGATTTGTCTCTGATGAACAGGCGTCGGTGAAGATGCATTAACCAACCATCTGCTGCGAAATCCTATCCTCAGAGACCTTCTCCACCGAGTATATACTTTGTTTAGCTCCCTAGTTCATCAGGATGGTCAGTTGATCAAAGGCTGCCTGTCTATTTGCCCGAACACATCTCCATTTATGGCTGGTGGTGCACTCGTAATGAATTTAGATAGTGCCTTTTGACAGTTACGCACTCTTTTACTACAGCGGCATGTGAATAATTCTCGAAATTAGCGTTTTCGTAAATCTTATCACCTTTTGGCTGGCAACCAATCACCGAGCCCTTTAGGACGTCTGATAAATTCTCTCCCTACGATTACAATCAATTCTAAAATCTTTATAAACCATCCACTACTAGTGAAGCCACGGGGATTGTTTACTTCATGCTGATGTCGAAATTAAACGGTGGTCACATTAATGTGATTAGACTATATGTATGGAGAATGTTTTATTGGAGGGTGATTGTGGTTTTGACGTTTTATAAGACAGAGTCCAACTGTCTTGGGGAGAATGAAACATGTTCATCGGAAAAAGTGGGATATTTATCCTAATTCATTTTCGAAAATACTGTAAGTGTTTTTTTTTTTTATTTTGGTTAAATTTTTCCTTTCTTGTTTATGGAAAAATAATTATTTTTATTTTCTCCTATCCTTATCAAGCCGGTTTTGAAGCTACAGAGTAATTTCTTATGCTAAACTGCTGTTAATGCAAGCATCTCAGTAGAAATAAGAAACTAAATATCTTTATTGTTTTACAAGAATTCTGATTTAATTTTACACATGGTTAACTCAGAACTCATTACAGTAAAGAAGCACTACGCAAGAAATTTATATTCAAATTAATAAAAAGAATCCAAAATAAAAATTTCATACAATGATAACCAACAATACTTTTTGCACACATTACATTAACGTATATATTGAAAATCAATTTTCAAAACAATACATTTTCATACTTTTTATCCCTTATTCTAGTTACTCGTACAAATGATTATTATTATGTAAGATTACACATATCTTATCAAACTTAATTGCAGATGGATTTCATAAGCGCTCTGTATTCTTTGCTCCAATATTGTCCTTGGTGATTTTTTTTGTCAATCCTTGCAAATTGTCTTATTTAAAATTTAACTCTATGAGAGAAACCTTAAAAGTTTTCCTCAACCCATCTTCTGAACACTTTTCGCGAATTAGTTCTTCGTCTTTGTCCTCATGTCCGAATTGAGGCAAGAGTAGTAGGTTTGTCTGTCTACATTTCTGTGTAAATCTATTGTCTAGCTACTATATTTGCAATTCGAACTTGATATAAAATGGTTTTAATCAGACAATAGATGTGTAACATTAATGGCGATTCATTCTTTTTACATGACTTGTGCTGTAACTCAGTCAAATACAACTAACTCTAAAGATCAATAACCTAAAGCAGGATACACCAGTCAGGTTACACACTTTTAGCTATTTATTTATCTATTTTGTAGGTATAATGTCAAGGGAATATTTGCTCTCCTTCTTGGTGACTGGATTAATTCACCTATTCATTGTATGTGGGCTAGCTCTCTTGCAAAATCTCCTGTTGTTGATGTCTAGGTTTCTCAAATCTTCTGCGACTTCTATCGCGCGTAACAACTCTTATTATCATCTATATGCTTATGAGCATACATTCAGTGCTAGTCCCACTCGTCCTCCTCTACATTTTCTTTTTCTTATCAA
>BMAW01114321.1:621372-668171 GCA_019974015.1 Nephila pilipes
CTATCAAAATACATATCAGCTATCTAATGTAACATAATCAACGAATTCTCACAATACAAGTGATAATAATAGTGATCCGTAAGAGATGTAAATAGATATTTTCTTTGTATTTTTCGATAAAAATATAATTTAAATAATTAATCAACTATTAATCAGCATTTAAGAGAAGAAAAAAATAAGACCAAAATGAATTCTTAATTGTTATACTAGCTATTAAACAATAAAGACACACACACGTTTGATATTTTTATATCTTGCGATTATATGTGATATTCTTAGAATCTATCACACTCGCATCAGTTAATACAAAAGTTTTCATGTAAACAAAACAAGCGTGTCGCCGTAGCAGTTACAGTATTTTTAAATTTCATATTTTAAATGCCTCATTACATCGGCAAAGGTTAAGGGTTAATCTAGAAGTGAGACATTTCTTTCCTTCTACATCATGAGCTCGACCATTATGCTCAGACTTTGAGTTCAGTCCCATTTAACGTACAGAACTTTTTTTTATTAGTAGAGAGCAATATTAATGATATTATTAGGTGTACCGGAAAGTCCTGCCAGTTTAGGAAGAGAAATAAAATAATACATTTTTCATACATTTAATATCATACATTATCATACAATATAACTTTCGCGTTGCTAGGATTAGTCCATCAATATTCTAAATAGAGTAGAGTGAGAGAAATTTGCTATATGGAGTTGTTATATACACATCTCTGCTTGCTCGGAATAAAAACGAAACTCTTATTGGACCGGATATAATTGGTGATGAAAAATTGTTTACCTACGAATATATAGCATGAAAAAGAGCATGCCGTGAGAACGAATGATTATTTAACTTAATTTGCACAAAACAGATACAACTTCTTCAATTCTGTAACAGCAATTTTTCAAAGTTAGGATGTTCTTTCGTAAAAACTCTGTTTACTTACGAATAATTCTTAATTCATTTGCATTTCTGTTCATCCTTCTTTGTGTTCGAATTGATACATTAAATATTCAAATTAAAGGATTAAAAAAAAACCATGTATACTTAAGTAGAAATAAATAATATAAAATTTATTAAAAATTTAATATCACTAAAATTAATTAGAAGCTATGAATCATTGTTGTGTAAAACTTTATGAAAATTATTATTATTTTTTAAAAATATTGCGTGCTGAGCTAGAGAGCATTACGCCATAATTAAAGATTAATGAATTTCCTTTCTGTGGTCTGTGTTGATGATATAATACCATTTTTCATTTTTTAGTTTATTTAAAAATGAAAGATTTCTTAGCAAGAATCAATAAAAGTTTTAAAAATAAGTTTTTAAAAGGGCATTTAATACTTATCAAGAAGAAATTTTAATTTGAAAACCTTATTCATTTAAAAATCGTGAGCATTTGTGGTTTTTTTTGGTCATGAGTAATTAATTTTAATAAATTTTCGATAATACCGTATTAGCCCGAATATAAGCGATACTTTTTGACTAATCATTTCCTGTTAAAATATTGACTCATCCTTAATTCGAAGTCTAGGTAATATAATGTAACAGCCCTTTTTATTAATTTATAATAAATAAATAGTAAAAATAATTTGCGTTATTAATTATTTTAAATAATGCTTATCTGACTAAATCTGAAATGAATGCTTATCCAACTTTTTAAAAAATTCTTTTATATAAAATAAATGGATCACATTAAATTCATCACTTTTTTCTAACTATCTTTATAAAAAAATTTGGTGTCGCGTTAACATTGATGTTGTTTTACTATCGGACTAATACGATAATAATTGCGATAGTACCACTAAAACTTTTTTAAATAATTTTGAAGTTGGAGTTAAAAATAAATGTTCTTATCTTTAGATAACTGAAATACAAATAAGCTGATATTGTTAATAATGCTTATGAAAGAACTAAAATTACCAACTAAAAAGAAAAGAAAAAAAAATAACTAAATCAGAGTAATTGTTTTAAATAGCTATGATAATTAATCTTAATGTGGTACTTGAAATTTCCTGCATAATTTCAAAAAAGTTATGAAAGGTATACATTTTGAATGAATCCTTATCAACATCGTTTGTTTATTGAATGAAATTGTTAAATAAACAAGCAATAATTAATAGAGTAAACATGGTATGCAAATACATTTTGTGCAGTATACATTTTAAATCTAATTGAAAACCGTCTTCTTCGCATAACCATTAATAATGTGCAGTAGTAATCCAGTATCTTGGGTTGTTTCATAGTTTCCAACTGAACTTATAAAATAAACGTTGTTTCTTTCGAATACATATTGATTACATTGAACATAATTAGTAATACCGAAATTTAGAAAATTGGAATCAATAATGCTAAATGTTGTGACATTCCGTAATGAAATAATGGATTCTACCCACATATTTCGATATTGTCAAAGTACTATTTCCACTTATCATATGTAAGTGTGTTTCTAAAAATAGAATGAGGTATTCTATTTGAATGACGCATTTAGAATAGCCATTCACTCAAATACTTATAAGGCTTCCTTGATCTCGTTTCGTTTTACTACATATAGATAGGAATGAGAATATTTAGAATATTGTGCGTGGATAAATAACTGACGAGTTTAGCAATAGTGTAAAGATGTGTGAATAATGTTTATTAAAATGTGCTTAAAGAAATAAGTATTCTAATTATTTTGCCCGTTAAAATGAAATATGGTTTACAGTCTGGTAATTTTAGCGATCCTTTTGGCGATTTTTAAAATAGGTTCATCAAACACTTTAAGGATTACAATAAAATAAAACCTAATTTCAGAATTATAGAAAAAAAAGGGAAAAAAAGGAACTTTGGTGGAATAGAATCGTAGAAGACAGTTGCCAAATTTGGCGTGCTTTTAACCATTTTCGCCAATTTTATTTTCAAAAAAGTAAAAAGTAGAATAAATGTGAAGTAATTTGTATGAAAGCTGTAAATATGAAATAAGTGAAGGGAGCTGATGCAGTATACGCTCGAAATGATGCCATTATTTTGCTAATGAGTCTTTTTATGAGGAATTACATGTATGCCTTCTGTAATGTTAAGCCTAAATGTCATATCGTCCGGATATATACTGCATCTTGGCCGACTTAATTAGTAGTTAACAAAATATCTCTAATTATTAAAAAAATAAAAAAAAATGACATTCAAAGTAAATTTCGGGTATTTTAAGAGTAATTATTACTTTTCAACATAACGAGTGTTTCTTTATAATTCAAAGGGAATTCAGTCTGTAACAAATAATTAATTTCTATCTTGACCAACTAGGTAATCACTCAAATCCATTTCATATTAAATATATATTTTTTAATCTTTTGCATCTTTCTGTTCGGTAATATGAAATTAAAAAAAATAAGCAATTGAGATTTTTTTGTCTAAAAGAATGACCTTTTTATAATAATGTGGGTCTCAAAATATTTTTGCTATCTACTTAATTCTATGAGTACATTCGTCGCATATTGCATTGCATTATCTATTCATATATTGGAGAGAAATATAATTACTGTGCTAATATTTACAAATAATATATATCGAAAGGAATTCCTCAAATTCAATGAAATATTAATGGGAATGAATTAAATCAAATTACACTAGGTTAATTATCATTTTATAAAAAGGTACATTTTATCTAGAGAGATAAACAGAGACATAAGCTCATATGTACAAACGAAACAAATGAAAATGAAATATACTTATTAGTATAAAAATTAGCCAAGTTTTGAAAAGTCAATAGACTTCCAAGATTCCTTCTATATCTGAAAAAGAATGAACGTAATAGTAAAAAAAAAAATGTTGCGTAAACAAGTCATGGTAATATTTAAAAAGATATCGAATTTCTTTAAAGTAAGAAATTTGTTATTTATGTTGATAAATTATAAAAAAAATGGGATCATGATTCCGTAATTAATACGTAAAAAAACAAAAAGACACTTGAGGCTTTAGTTCAGATCCAAAGGGCATGATGTCGAGTCAGTTGTTCCGTAAAATCTTCCTCAAGTGAATACTGGCCGTATTGGCAAAGAAGATTCTGAGTATGAAAGTTCACCCTTAAGAATTTAGTTTTGGTTTTATAAACATGAAATCTGTATAAAGCATTTCATAAGTTCAGATATTTTCGATTATATTTACTAACAAATAAATATACTTATTGTTCGTCGCTTTATTGTGTTATTCAGAAATACAAACAAGGTGTAATTTCGCAATACTTCCCGGAAAATGTTTGTAAACAACGCATTCGAGGAAATATAATAGAAAAAAGAAAAATCGATCCCTTTCATTAGAGTATATTTATATATATATATGTGTGTGTTTGTGTGAGAGAGAGTGTGTGCGTACATGCGTGTTAATAGAATAAGCTTTGATGGGAAGAAGCCTTACAGTAACAATTGGGACAAATGAAATTTCACAGAACGTTGAACCTGTTCTTAATAATGACTTGGGGAAACCCTAGAAATGAAAGAGGCTTTTATCAATGAATGTCCTCGAAATTTCATATAAAATATTTTTTATAAAAAAAGCGCATAGAAACATTGACCTGAAATTTCGAAATAACATTGAAAATAAAGGAATCGATGGGGAATGTGTATTCCTGGAAAAAGGAAATTGAATACCTATGTTTCGAAGAAAAAAAGTGCCAAACGTCAAAGTTAGATTTTTGGAAATTTCATGATTTTTATCAGATTTCCCCAATCAAGACTCAAATTTTACAAAGGAGTTTCAAAATCAATCTGTGTTTTCGGTTCTGTTTTCTTTTTGTAAAGCAAGAGTTAGTTAATGTAATACTGTAGCCTCATCCAAATATTCGTTTTAGAGGTCATCGTTTATCAGCTAAATAGTCACTGAGTGCACAAATGATCACAGTCAAATGAAGAGGAAACAAACGATTATACTTAACAGTTTATTTTAAATTTCTACAATTGTGGCAACCCTATTATACGCAAGTATAATCAGAACTGGAATCTATGATCCTCCAGCGAATAGTCAGTGATTCTAACACCAAGTTGGCGACGCCTTTCTTTCATTCAATTTTATGATCATTATTTCTAAATTGAATATCTATAAAATGAAAGTCAAAGTCATGGAAATTAACGAGCGCAAATATAGACCGAATAGAAGCAAGTGTCTGGTTTGAATTCAATCCTTTTAATTATAAATCAGTTATGAATATTTAATAATTCTTCTCTCTCCTCTCTCTTTCTACCAATCCTCAATGCGATTGAAATCTAGTTCATAATCAATATAGAAATTTGAGCTTATCAACTTGGATTCGAGTGAATTTAATCATAAATACTGAGGGTTCGATTGGGTTCTGCAACTCCATCAAATTAGAATCAATCTAGAAGATCTGTGAACACGTCGGTTTTACTGCGATTTCCATTACATACCATCTACTCACTACTAATTCCATTTCTAACCCTGTATTCAAATCTGCGACGCTTTTATATGAGTTTCTTTTAAATGCGTTCACTGTATTTCTAACGCTATTCTAATTTGCGTAGATCCCATTTCATTTGATTGGGATCAGAAATTTAAAGGAGACAGAAATTTAAATATAAAAACAGAAAGTGAATCCTGATGTTAGTTAGGGAAGTTTCACGAATATCCCCCGTTACAACTCATTTCTATTGATTATTTTCTTTTCTGAAATTTTTTAAGATTCTGAATTCACGTCGTTTTTGAACTACACGAGGGATATTAGCGATGAACTTATAAATGAATACAATAATGAAATCAACATTTGTGTGTGAATGGTTATTTCGCACCACTAGCTTCGTCACCTTGTCATTGAGCGTTTTTGGGCCCAGTTACAGTTAACTTGTACCTTCCTCGCCTTATCCATTGTTTCCTTGACCGAAAAAAAAAAGGTTAGTACATTTTAATATTAATTAGTTAGCCAATTTCAATTGTTTTTAAAAAAATATTGTTTTAACAGTAATTTTCTTAATAGTTAACGTTACCTTAAAATTTTTATCTGCAAAACAGTCTTCGGAAGAACTTGGAGTATTGGATTTGAGCTGGAAGTGAGCTCGCCACGACTATTATCATTGAATTATTACAAACGTTTTTTCTGCTTAGTGATGTCAGTATATTTAATATTGATCTCAAATACTTAATTGATTGGATCTACACGCGATATTGGCGATCAACTTCGTAGTTCTTAGCTACGTTCATATATAAAGAAGACATTGAATTTTGAATTTGGAACGTGATCACGGGCCTCATATTCCAAACTTTCCAGTAACTAAACATAAAAAAGCTATAATGAGTCCCCACGACCCCACCTTTTTTTTTGTAAATCAAGTCTCGATTTTTCTATTCACTAGCCACAAATCTAACGTTCTGAACCAAAAAATTGGGACACCATTTGTAACCCCTAAAGTTAGAAAGGCTGCGCAAAAGAAAAATGTTAGGTTAAGTGACATGTTATAGAAATATGAAGGTATCCCACCACGCAGACAGATTTGTTATCTCTTATATAAAGAGATAAATGAATCATTTTTATAATGTAAAACAGGTGCGTATACGTATGTTTATGACCCCACGATAAAACGTCAATGATTGTTGCAAACGAATTTTTTTGGAAGGGGGGGGGAAGGTTTGTGCAGTTAATGCTTACGTTATGTATAAATAAATAAATAAAGATAAACATGGAATACCGTAAAATCTTTTCTAATTTGTAAACTGGTTTGGTTCCCCAAATGACAGAAGAATTTTGAACGAAATGATAACCACAGTACGTTTAAAAAGAAAAAGTCTCTTTACGGAGCACTGCGCATGTTACGTTCTGTAAAAAAAATTGTCTAGTATGTGGTAATAGACGAATCATTAGACGACGCAAACTTTAACATATTATTGAACATGTCCTGTGAATCATTTGCTACACATAAGAAACTGTTTTGAAAAATTTTACATAATACGAAGGGCTTAAAAAAGAAATATCTAGGATTATAACTTCAATTTTCATACATCTTTTTTTAAACTTTCATTTCTGTAATTCAGGCTCCCACGTATTTTTTGGAGTATTATTATGCACGTACTGTAATAATTTAACTGCACATCCTATACATCTCATCTGTCGTATACATTATACTAATCAATCACGAGCGTTAAGGATTAATTATGAAGCCATAAAACATTTATTAGAGGATCGTCAGCAATTTATATGGGACGATTAGAACATGGATTTTCTCAGTTATAAGTAAATAAAGACGTTTATATAGCCATTCATTTCAATTATCTATCTCGCGGATGAGAACTACGAATGCATAAAACACGTGATAACCTGTGATGTACGAAATGATTGTATTTGACAGGAATCTGGGCTGTAAAATTTATGGTCTCGAAAATTGCAACAACTGAATGAATTTTGGAAAGAGAGATAATTAAGTGTTTACAATTATAGTGAATGGATTTATTTACGAGCAGTCTAGATGACACTTCAATGATTTATGTAGAATAAGTTAATCGGAATACTTAAACTATTAAAATAGAATCAGGACATGTGAAATGATTAATAAACATAGTGGTCCCTTAGTTATAAAAATATTGCCGTATTCAAGAATTTTGACAAAATTAATGACATCTCTTAAATTTTAGGCACGTGTAGAATTTTCCGAGGTTGTTAAATATTTGTGAATATGAATAAGAAAAAAACCCGCTTTATAAGTTTCATTTAAAATTAGTGCATTATTAAATACACATGACTACTCAGCACAATGCAGTTAAGCAAAATATATATTCGATGTCCTGTAATTTCCAAACATGTTCTATCCATTGAACGTATTATTAAAAATACAGTGCAATGTAAAACATTGGATTAGTATCTATAAAAATGAAAATTATACATTATTGTTATTAAAAAGTACAAACAAAGAAATAAAATAGAAAATTGCTGCGGGAAAATACAATGAAATAATTTTAAAAATGAACTTTAAACTGTTCTATTATCCTTACTATAGAAATAGGTTTTATCTGCACCTTAACGAGAAAAAAAAAAAAAATCAAAGCTTAGATAAAATTCGAAATTAATATTTATGTTATGATATTCTCTTATTCTGGGGGTTTGAAAATCAATAAAAACAAAACGAAAGCAATGAAAATAAATAGTAATTAGGAAGATTCACTTCTAATAGATCAAAACAAAGTTAAAGAGATAGATTATTTTTTACACCCTGGAGTTACAATAGATAAAAAGGGAATCATATAGATGAAGAGGTAAAAACACTAGATTTTGAAAAGTCTAACATTCATTCAGAACAAAGTATAAATTCTTAAACCTCACATCCTTAAGCTCAAATCACATGTATTCAATGCAACAGTAGTAGAGATCCATCTTTACGGAAGTGAAGCATGGAAACTCATTATATCACGAGATCCACAGATTAAATGTCTTTCAAACTATTTGCTTCGGAAAGATTCTTAAAATATACTACAGAGATAAAATTTCAAATTTTGAATTGTATAATAATACACAAGTCATATCCTATTTCCGTCCAAATTCAAAAACGACCCTGGACATGGATGAGGCATATACCGAGTGGTTCATATTAAAGTATCCCTATTTGGGACACCTTGGAAAGAGAAACAGTGGAAGTTACGTTCTTCATATTTGGAGGGCTGATATATCAAGCAATGAGAAATTTATTGGCGAAAAAAAAAAAGAAGTTTCAACAAAGTCCAATTGATGGAAACGAGGCGCTGCGATCGGTTTAAGGTAAGGGAAATGTAAGATGACACTACCAATAAAGAAAATAATACATGGGTTGGTAATTAACTTTATTATTACAATTCTTTACACACAAGCCGTGTGGCGCAAATAGCTTAGTGTTCATGATCGTGAACTCGTGGCCAATGTTGTTTCCGTTCAGTCGAGGATTCCGAAGCTGATGCTATCTAAAGACTCGCCGTAAAGCGGGGATGACGCACGTTAAATTTGTCGAGTAGCATGTTTGTCGAGTAATAAATTTGTAATTCTCCCGTGGCGTAGCATGAAAGTTGGGAGGTAAAGGTTCCGGATCATCTGTCATTCTTGACATTTTACCGAGGCTCAGAATTACGAGGTCCGTCCCCAATTGTCTTAATCTTTCTTCTAAATCAATCAATTAATTAAGATAATAGACAATCAATTAATCAGATATACACAAAACGTTCTAGTTAGAGGAGAATTTGAATATTCCGCTGTGCACACAGCAGCGGGGAACAAAATTTGCATAAAAAGCGAGCTAAGGACTGTTGAAACAGATAAAAAGAAAGGCGGACAAGTTTTGAACATTCTTATACAGCAATGGTGGTTTTCTCCTATTCAGAGCATACTTTGCTGTTAAGGTTATTCTACCCAAAATGTGATAACGCTACCAAAGCCCTTCGCTTACACAGAGAGCAGAAATCTCTACATACGAGTACAGTAACACCATGTGCCCTCAAAGCCTATCAGTATAAGATACATCGCTTATCAGAGTTAAAACTCGGCGATAATAGTCTGCGTGAAATGTTCGTGTAAACATTCTTACCACGGAGGGAGGTGGATCAGAAATAGCCGTGGAGCATCTTATAGACCAATGAGGCTCACATTTACACGTGTGGATCAGTGAACTCTCATAATTAATGTATTCTAATCAACTGAGAATCCTCACCTTGTCTAACAAATGCTTCCGCATTCGCCGCATGTTACTGTATGAATCAGCTTCGTTGCGACTTTTGTGATTGGACATTTTTCTTTGAAGAAATAATCCAATGCAGATTAAAAACCCGTTCCGTTATTGCAGCACATTATCGGAATATGTTGCAAGGTGAGGTATTTCATAACTCACCTTGCACGAGGTATCCACGCCAAATTAAAAAATTGCAGTGTGGATACCCCGTGACAACAACTTCGCAACAAGATGGCACATCCTTTCACATTCTACGCGGCGTTCAACAATTTCTGCGATGTCATTTTACGAAGGATCGCATTAGCAGTCATTCATTTCCTACATGATGGCCTCACGTTCATCTGACCTAACTCCGTGTGATTTTTGATTTACCTCAAAGACAAAGTTTATTGAGGAAACATAGGAAATCTGATGCATTGGAAGAACAACATCCTCTTGCACTTACGCAACATCGATCCCGATCAGTTACACCCATCCCACTGTGGATCATGGTGTAACATAGTGTGTGTCATGTATTGACCCTGAATCAAGATAGACACATTGAAAACTGCCTATGAAACCTTTGTATGTTATGTTACTAAGCGAGTATGAAGTTTTGGCCACTAACATTTTTGCAGGATTGACAGTTTTTACGTAAATATCTAAAATAATTATGTTAATTGCTGACATCTCGTATTTTATTTATTGGTAATGTTATGTTACCTTTTCCATCCCTTATGCCGATAATAGGGCCGCATTTTCACCATCATTTCTTCCATCAATCAATTTCCCGTTGCCTCTATGTTTATCCTCCAAATATGAATACGCCACTGCTTTTGTTGCCTGGGTGCCCCAAACAGCAATTTTTTAATTTGGACCACACTCTGTACTTAAAATGCCGTCAACATATAGCACAAGAATTGCGCTTATAAAGGCTCCAGATGGAAAGGGAAAGTGTGGAAGACCAAGGGCCACATAATCATAGAAGAGAATTCATTTGGATGGCCGAATTGAGAAGGAAGGCTGAGTTAGACTAATTTAAATGGTATACTACTGTTGTAGCCTCATGCATCTATTTGGAGTGACGAAACGTGATGATGGATCTCTTATCCTTTTAATTATGAGAAAGAAACATTCATAATATCGGGACGTGTATTCATGATGTATCTGAAAACCCTATCTGAAATTTTTTTGATGTTTTTATCTGATTTCAAAACAAATTAAAACGATGAGACCTAAATCATTATTTTGTTTAGACTAAAAACTGAAAAAAAAAAATAATAATTCTTGTGATAATACGAAGATTTTATGAAAGAGAAAATAGAGAGACGCATCGCAACTCGAACTTATAGAAGGAAATATGTATTTCAGTGTTCTGTGTAATTTATTAACATGAAATTCGTGTAAATTATTCAATGGCTAAGCAAATTTAATTCATTATTTGTCTCTCCATTGTCACTACATTTGTGAATAAAGTTATAAATGCGATTTCGCCATTAAAGTTTAATCCTCTCATCACAACACAGTTTTATATTAGAAATCAGAAAAGTAAATGTTAATGTTAACATCAATTTAATTGGTTCCCATGAATTCCTCGTTTCCTGGTCTTCTTATTATTTGGTGTTCCAGGATTTCAAGCGAATATTTTCCTGGTATATGCCGGAAGAAACTTCGGTTTATTTAAAGGATATAGTTAATTAACTAGCAATGAGTGGCGAAATAATATATATTATTTTATTCCATTTTCTAAAAATCATTTAACAAGTTTCTTCCATTCCAATAATACTAAAAATTATAAAAATATTTTTATGTATACTTGAATAATATAAAACGAACAAAGAAATCTATTGTTTTGATTAAAAACTACAATGAATAAAAAAAAATATGTAACTTGTATACAAAATTTACACGAAAAATAAAAATTTTAATTTAAATGAAAAATAGAAATGTTATTTTTAAAAGTATTCGTGAATTGTTATAATTTGACTTTTAAAGATTAATATTATCATTGCCTTGATGATACAATCTTTTTATTCTAGTCAAGCCTAGTCAAAAATAGTCTTACAATAGAAAGTATTCTTTAGATTTTGTATTAGGAAAAATTTGCATTCCATTCTTATTTAGAAATTATTGATAATTATATCTTGTTACATTTTAAAAACTATAACGTTACTCTTCTTCTTTTATAGTTATTTAAATAAAATGAGAACTAAAAAATTATTTTTTAAAAAAATCTTCCACATTCATCGGTAAGAAAAAGTAACATGAGGAATTTTAACTAGTCAAAAAAATTATATCATGTTCTGTATCATGTGAAGATATAGAAACTTCTACTTGTTTACAAGTAGAAGTGAATGATAATCTGCTTTTATAGGGTCTTAATTCACTAAAAAGAATCAATGTTGAGTGCCGATATTAAAAAAACGTAAGCTGTATTTCGAAGGTTAAGTACTCATACATCGGTTTTCTTTTCATAAATATCAATTGCACCTACATAAAGTTCATTAGAAATCCATTAAACTTTTTATAGATACAATGGAAATTTAGGAAGAGTATTTGGTAAGATGGTATATTTGATTGATTTATCATAAGGGGTTTTAGCAGATTATATATGAAGGCAGTTATTTTATATGATGAGAAATTTAAGACAATAGTATTTGAAACCGAGGGGGTGATAATACTTTTCTTTTTTGATACATATTTAACATAAATTTTAAGAAAATGTTTTCCTCTTAAATTAGGCGCTTTATAAAAGTTTTATTAAAATTGAAAATGTTTCTACACTATTGGTCTTTCGATTGCAATTCAAAAATAGTGTTATACTCTTTATTTTGAAATGTCAGTAACAATAATGATATTTAAATTTACAATTTGATTTTATTACAAAGAATAAAATTCAGAATTGAAAGATAGAAGATGGTGCCAATTCATTTTTGAGAATTAAAATTGCTTCTGCAAATTTTATATTATTTTACATCATTTTATAAAACTTTGTTATTATTAATTAGGAGTACATTGTTAAATACACAAAGAACGCTCTTTGGGGTTTTTATTTAATTAAACCTTGCATTGCAATTTTCGTTAAGTATACCTAAAAGTCTCATTTAAATTTCATTTACTCCATGGTAATTAAAATAGTTTGTTTCAACATCTACGTGGAAAATTCGTCATTTTAAAAATCAAATCGCATACTTTTTTCATAAACTTTGGACATTTCTATTTTATCAATCAGATAGGAATTTTGATGATACATATTTTAATTTATGTGTTACAGATATTGTCACCTTGTGCCTGAATTCTGATTTTCCAATGTTGAAAATGAAATGATTTTCTTTAGTTAAAACACATTTGCCATTTCTTTACTGTTTTTTTTTATTTTAGACTAATTACTTTTAAAAAAATATTTTTATCAAATTTCAAGAACCTTAAAGTTATATGTTTTATTTTTTGTCTGTGTTGTCACATTCGTGAATTTTCATTGTGATGTATTATATATTGCAATCCACAGGAAAGCCTTAAATTAAGTATTTGCTTAGGCGAATATTCATATAAAAATTCTTTTTGATCATTTTGTATAATTTCGGGTTAATTATTTTCCTTCCGGCATCTTATTTGATTATTTTATTAAGTTATTTGAACCCGTATTCACTTGACAAATTTTTTATTGACCTCCATTAAAGTATAAACGAGTAATTTGGCATACATTTTATTTTAAATCTTACTGTATTACATATTTTACTTTCTAGCAATGCCTACATGAGGCTGGTTCAAAAAGTATGTGTTTTTGGTGACAGATGGCGTTGCGAAGGAAAGCTGGTGTTACCATTGTGAGCAACTTTCTATTAAATTTCTTTAAATCAAATTTGAAATTGATTCATAAATTAATATTAATTGGAGCCACGGGATTTGTCACTGTCTATGAAATCTGGATTCATCATTATTGGCTGGAAACCAAGCAACAATCAGAGCAATAGGTTGCTTCCTTTGTGATTCTGTTCCTATGAAGGTAAAAACGGTTTCATCGGCCGAACAAATTATGGCGACAATTTTTTGTAACACGAAAGACGTCATTCTTATGGAGACTTCTTAGAAAAAGGAAAAATCCTCAATGAACGATGCTACAGTAATCTTAACTCATTCCCATACGTTTCCCATTTGTAACAATTAATAAAACTATCACAGACTATGAGTACACACGAATGAAAAAAGAATCATTTTATGAATTGTACACCCCCTCTCCTCAAAAATACCTATAAAAGTAATAAAATGTGACGGATTTATTCAAAAATTATAGGTTAAATCGAAAAATTATAAATCTTAGTAGTATATAAATGATATAATTCAAAACATGAAGAGAAATAAAAATCGCTAGCAAATTTAGCAACAAAGAGTCAAAATTCACTGTTTAAAGGTTTGTATATCGTGAGATCACTGACCTTAAAATTATTGTATTAAAAACAAGTACATTTATGTACATTTTTTATTATAAAAATTTCTAACCATTGAAAATAATTTAAATTTCTTAATAACCTTTACAAAAATACGTGGCTTAAAAGTTCTGCAAAATTTACACAATAAAGAAAATCTAACTAAATGTAAAAAAAAAAAAAAATAGTAATAATAATTAAGAAAAAAGGAAAATTTAAAATTTAGCGAAAATAATACCAAACAATTATTGTTAAAGAAATTTTTAATGCGATAAAACAATTCTCAGAAATCCTCAGAGGTTTTATTTATTTACTTTAAAAGATGATTAATTTTAATTATGTAACACGCAAAAAAATTTCAAGTTCTGTGTCACATTTCAACCACAGATTTATAAAAATCAATGCATAACTTTTTACATCATTTTTTTTTTTCTGAATGAAACTTGTTAATGATTAATTGCTCTCCACTTAACAATTCTTCAAGTGGAAGCAATTCATATTTAACGCACAATGCCCCCCCATATATATATATATATAAACTTAACAAAAAAAAAAGCATTTGTACTGCACACGGTTAAGGCTTAAGCCTTCTGAATTTATATGCTATATTTATTTTATTAATGACTCGATGACAAAAATACTTTCCCTAATTAATATCATTTTTCGGATTTATTTACCTGAAAAAAACGAGCCCGTTCCTTTAACACTACTTAATCCTCTTCCAGTTTCATCTGGAATTTGTTCGAAAAAATTGTAAATAATTCTTTGAATGGGTCGTTACCCTTAAAAGTCCTCGGAATGTAACCTCATGACAAGAAATGACCTTGGTTCTGCTAACTTTCAGTTTCTCCTTCGATGAGTCTTTTGTCTTTAAAAATCTGAAAGCTGTTGTTCTTGCTTGTCTTCATTCTCTCTTGCCGTCGAAATTGTCGCTTTGATTTTTTTTCTTCTGTGCTTACTGATTCTATCCTTTGATGCATTTCATCATTTATTGCTTATTTATAAAGAGTGATCGATTATTTGGAGTATAGAAGATATCATACTCCTTCCCGATGAATAAAGAATGTACTAGGACGTCTTGAAGGAATTTAGAAATACTAGCTCATACAACAAGTCTAGAAAACAATTCTTAAGGGACATTTTTCCATATAAATTGTGATCCAAAAATGTGGCTGTTATATAATTTGTATACTTCCGTATCATTATAATAAATCCAAATTTCTGAAGCAGTGTACATATTATCCGACGTGCATTTGATTACTAATGTACAACAAATGAGTCAACTTGTACTTTAAGATGACGACGTAGATGATATAGCGAAGTTCAGAGGTTATGTTTATTAATTATGAGACAAAATTGTAAAAATTACTCTAAAAATTCTTAACTTAAGTAAGCTGCAATTACATAAATTAAAATTTGAGATATTAACATAAAAACTGAATAGTAAATTCACCGAATTTAAATACATGTTGTTGCGCAAATGTTTAAATATATATATTGCGAGTTTAAATATATGTTGTTGTTGATCGGCTTTCAATCCAGGAAATATCCTTGCAATTAATAAGCAAGTTCTTTCTGAGCAAATAGAATAATTTTAAAGTAACAAGCACAGAAATTCCCAGAGGCATTAATTTAAAGTTCACACAATCACCGAACATAGCAGTACGTTATTACAATAATTCATCAGGCACATATACTAACGAACTAATCGAAAACGTATGATCAAATATATTCCACAAATTGTTCAGAGAATTTTGGATTTATTTCCAAGGCATCTAGTTTTGTCACTAAATTTGGGAACTTAGGAACACTCAGCAACCATATTTGTCGCCATAGTCATCCTTACATGTTCTGTATTACTATATGGCCACATTCCTTCCTTACCCCAAAACAATCTTTCCAGCAAAACACGTTTTCTGCGGAGAAAAGGAAATTGTACAAATTTTGAAACAATATGATCATTTTGATGTTTATTTACACTACGCAAGAATATTTTAAAATTTAAGCTATCATTTGGTTTGGTATCATATACATTTTTTAAATTTTATAAATATTTATTTGTAATGAAAACCTTCAAAAGATTTTCTTTTGTATTGAATATTCTTATTGAAAAATATTATTAAGATTTTCATCTAACAGCCATTTGGAACTCGTAAATATAATATTCAGAAATTTCTGCTTTCAAATCAATTGCATTTATTCGTATGTCGTGAATAACATATGAAGGAACAAAAAAATAAGGAGGATTTCTGTAAAATCAGGTCTCTGAATTTTTAAAATATTTTTGTATCTATGTTGGTGACTCGCTTGTGGGTGTTTAAATCTTCAAAAACACTTAATGTGGTTCCATAGAAAACATAATTTTTGGCTCTTTTGGCTGCATAAATTCGATAGTGTTTGCTTAAGAAAGTGGGAATTTCCTAAAATTAGCTTCACTCTCACGAATTCGAAATTACTTGTAGATGGATACCTTAATGGGAATAATTTCACATTCTTTCTTTCTAACTTTTTCTACATATTTTTCTTTTTCTGCATTCCGTCAGTTTCTAGGAAACACCATACTCGTTCTACAGAGTTCGTACTATAAGTATCGTGAATAGATTTTTTTTTCCCAATCAACTGGAAGGCGTGTTGATGAATGGGTAACTTGGGAGTGGTGTAGCTAGGAGACCCGTGTCAGTTGTCTATGCTCTATTAAGATGAGTAGATCTCACACAAAACGAGAGAGTGTTTAGTGCTTGTGCCGACTGCGAAAATGCCATCACCCTCGAGCAGCGTTGTGCCATCAAACTTTGCATTAAGCTTAACAAATCCCTTACGGAAATTTTAGATATGATCTGTCAGAATTACAAGAACGAAATCATGTCCAGAACGCATGCTTTTGAAAAACAATAAAAATTTAGGCAGGGAAGATGTTGATGCTCTTTTATATTCGTTGCGAAAGATGTCATGCACGCACACACACACTTTTGTGTTGCGGAGTTTGTGCTTGCGGAATCAACAGTGAAGTATATTAAGCTTGAGAATTAGAGTGTACAACGTCCAAAGGAAATCTCCGATGCCTGAATGCTTCATCACGACAATGCGCTAAATAACACGTCTCATAAATCATGTACTGAGACCAAATACAACGTCGCAATGTTGTCCCAACTAACCTACATTCTGGGCTTTCCTTTTGCTCCCTGGGTGAAAAATATCAAAGGTCATCGTTTCACAATGATGATTGCAGCTCAAGCGGCTTCGATAGGGTACCTGAACTGCTTTGCGACTGCCGATTTCCAGGGTATGTATGGAAATTGAAAAAGCGCTGGATGCTGTGTATTGATGCAAGATGTCATATTTTGAAAATTATTAACTATCTGTACGTATATCCACTATAAATTCCTTTTTTATGATTTCAGTTCCGATATTTATTGTACAAACTTTGTATAATATTTAATGCAACATGGGTGTACTTTAGATGAAGAAATGTGGAAACAGTTCTAAAAGGCAATTTATTGATGATGTTTTTCATAATTTCTGTAAACCGTGGCCCACTGGTGATGATAATAATAATAATAATAAGTTAGATCAAGAGATAAAAAAAATACCAGTTTTTAAGCATTAAACATTATTTCAAATTAAAAACATCGATTTTTATGTCACTTACTGTGAGGGTAATATAAACGAATTATAACCATAAATGTTGCAAAAGTGGCGAAACATAGCAAACATAATACATTCTTGCCCTTCAAAGCAATAATACGTGCTTTATTATAAAATTGACATTTTGCTTAAGTTGACAGATCCCAATCTGTCAATGAAAGACAACTTCTCTAAGTGAGCCACTTTAGATAATTATATACAATATCCCTAATTCACGCAATATGCCGCAATTAATTTAGCCTCAATGACTATCCAATCAACTTTCAGAACAAAGGATATAGATTTTTCTCCTCAATAAAATCCTTTTATTCTTATTGTGTTCTTTATCCAGATTTTGTTTTTGTCACTTTAGTGATAGATTGTTTATTAACGTTGCATTTGGAAGCAACTCTGGCTTAGATATTACTGAAAGATTTTGTAATTCTGAACCTTGTTCAAGGGACTAGTACGACACGCTAACTGGAACCCCTCTCTCCAAATTTGCACACCTCCTAACATGAAGACTTTGTGTCTAGACGAATTTTACGTATATTCACCCCGCTACTCGGCGGGTCTTTAGCAGCATCGGAACTTTTCACCCACGACTGGACGTAAACAAGTCACCCGCTAGTCCGCGGCCATGACGACTAGCCCTTCGATGTACATAATGTATGAAATGTATTCAGAATAGTTATACAATGGTATTTTCCACAGTAAAATTATTTCTGTAACTCTAAAATGTTAAGCAAAAAGGGAAAGGAAATATAACCACTCGGTTATCAAGATTGCTTTATTACTGCCGCAACAATTTACTACTGAATGCAATATACAAAGCCTATCTTGTTTTGAGAACCCTCCCCTCCCCCAACTTAAAAGACTTAAAAGACAACTTGAAGTGTGAACAGTTTCTACAGATATAATACACACGTAAATTTCAAAAAAATAAATTAAAACACGTAAGATTCTGCAGTGTTTCTGAAAGTTTATTTCACAACATTGCTATGGATTTAAATCAGATTTACAAAAATATACTGAGAATTCAATGGTTCTTTTAGTTCAGTAAAACGTATTTGTAGTTTGAGATGAACAAGAGTCTTTATTTGAAGATAAAAAAAAGTAAACACAAGGAAGAGATGGTTAAAAATGCTATTTACACTGCAATTTTTAGTGAAGACCAGAGATATACTAATTTTTCAATTCATAGCGTCAATAAAAAGGCATAGCAATGTCATTTACATACGCCTTATATTCACTTCATCTCACAGGTTTTGAGACAAATCTTATGCAGGAAAACTCACCATCATTCAGTGAGGGAAAGATTGCGAGCTTTTGGAGCAAGAGCATATCTGACTAAACTGCACCAAACATTACTTTAGACAAAATTATCTGAATTTGAATTAAATTTTTTTTATTGTTAATTGAATTAAAATATCATACATTTGATAAAATGGTTTTTTTAAATAAGGAAAAGTGATAATATATTGAGTGATCCAGCAAAAGGAGAGAAAGGACTTTTTTATGCTTATCTTTGTTAGAAGAAAAATAAAGGAATAAAGAATAACTCTCATTCAAAAAAAATAATAACATCATGAGAAAGTAGTAAATGTATCGATTTTGAATGGTATTATATACATTATCTCAATAAATATTTATATAGGATCTCACTAACTACTTGTATGATTCAAAACAGAAGAACTTATAGAAGCAATGCGACTGGTGTTAGTGATGGGCATTATAATTTTGAGCATCTCACAAGTCAGGTTCTCCCATTCATTTCCCTTTAACAAACCTTTGGGGCTATATCTCTACGTTATTTCAGTCGAAAACCTCGCTTGTGAAGGAGCCGTGACCGTTGTAAATTAGTTTCACATATGTAGTGCTAATTACTCTTGCAAATTAGCACTATATATGAAGTGTAGAGAGGGAGTGAAAGTTGAGGTTTATGACGCAAGAACAGAAACTGGTTATGCTGTGTCGAATAATGCGTATCTGTCATCCAGATGAAAGGAAAAAGAATCAGGAAAAAGTAAAAATTAGTTGGACAAGGAGGAAGTCAAAAAGGAGAAGGATTGCTAGGGTATCCAGGGAGCGCGTCACCCGTGTTTACCAAAGGCAGTAAACCATATAGGAAAGAAAAATATCAATAGGGTACGAAAGAATCATGATTCTCGACTTACCTAAAGAAGATTAGCCGCTGAGTGGGAATTAGATAGAGGGTATTATAAAGAGATAATGGGAACTGGAGGAATTTTTGTGAAAATGACTAGCGATTGTGGTAAAGTTTAAGGGTGCAATAGCCAAATGTAAGCATGCTGCCTCAAACAAAGTGTAACTGTGATCTAAACGTTTGAATGAGTCAGTAATTGTATTTTTAATGGTGCAAAAGCCCTACATGATCATATTGAGTCAAATAAAGCAAGTGAGTGCACAGCTAGTAAAGGATAAATCTGTGATCTAGACGTGAGAAAAAAATTGAAAAAATACGAAAAATTGGTTGACAAGAAAGAGCGTCAAAAATAGAGAAAGATTGCTAGGATATCCCGCATATCACCTGTTTTTACCAAAGCCAGCAAACCCCAAAGGAAAGAAAAAGATCATTAGGGGATTCTTGTTCATGCCGCCTGTACCTATCCAAATAAAACATGTCCCTGAGGTCCCTCAACCTGGAGGACCAGTCCCCTGATATAATCTCCAGAACTGATTATACCCCCAGACACTGGGTACCCATTTTAATCGCCACTTACGACATGCATTGAGCTACAGGGGGACTATTCTATCACACCCGGCCACATAGGTCGAGATTGATTAGTAGACTATATAGGTATGAGGCGATATTCTAAAAGAGTATACTTGACACGGATTCTACTGTTAGAAGTATATTACAATCAGATCCAGTTTATTTCATTCTTACTATATGCAGGTATTGAAATTAGTAGAATTTTTAATTACAATATTTGATTAAAGATGAGATTAAGCAAACGCTCCATACGAGTAAATGTTTTTGATTTTGCTCATTCTATAAGATAGAATAAACTCATTAAACAGTTTGGAACTTATTTGTTTTATGATTATGTCTCTTAGAATTAATAACGACGTCAGTTTGCGGCAAACGGAGTTGGCATATCATTCTCAACATCCACACTTCATAAACATAAGGATTTCGATCCCATCAGGTATCAGTATCATTCACATTTTGTGAAAGAACGAGACACGAACTGGCTATCCATTGGTGACGAGTCTGTTACTACATCAACCAGACTTGCCACGATCGTATGAAATTTGTTTAAGTTGCACTATTAAACCTAATTTTTATTTCAACTTAAGATTTCTATATTAGCAAGGCTTTTGTTTTAACATGAAGTAAATATTTAATAGATTAAATACAATTCTTTATTTCTGATAAATATCATTGAGACGAAAATAATTAAATAATTTACTAAACTTTAAAATGCATATTAGTTCTTTGTTTAATTTACTGTCAAATTTACTTGTGATAAACAGATTTTTGGAATACATTAATCCTCTCGCTCACCTGGACCTCATATGAGGCTCCTACAATTATTCAAAGAAACAGAGATTTAAAATATTTTTTCACTTGAGTCACATATCTTATCCATTAAAGCTTCAAATGCGGCCTCAGATTGTTTTAGTATATCATAACAAATAGTAGCACCAACCTTGAAAAATTGAAGTCTGATTTTGTGAAAGAAGTGAATGCAGAAATAACATCAGTTGTTTCTTACTGTAATATACTTCCAAATGAGGTTAGTAAAATCCCCCCTGTCTTAAAACATACATGTGTCATATAATAGCATTTAAATTGCTTACTTCTAAGAAATAAACTTCATATCTATTGGAAACCGCAATACCTCATATGAGACTTAAAGTAACTCGTAGTTGTAAAGGGTAACTTCATTAAAAAATATAACTAAACAAGTTTTAATAAAATTCCTTAAAAATAGTTTTGTATTATCATTTTTAATATAAAATGAATAAATAGGAAGCTAAGCTTGTTAAAAATATAATTAAAAATTATTTTTATTCCAAGAAATGCATATCATGACAGTAAAGATAAACTGTATAAAATCAGTCCAGTATTATACCCCTTTTTCAGAGTGTTTGTTGACAGTTGCGATCCGGAAAAGTATTTGTCAGTGGATAAAATGATGATTCCGTTCAAAAGAAGGTCAAACATCAAACAATATATAAATGGTAAACCCTATCCATGGGGGATAAAATCCATAGTGTTAGCTGAAATTTCTGGCAATCTTGATGCATTTGAAATTTATCAAGGTGAAAATACTGAATCTCAGGAATTTTGTAAATAATTTAGATCATTTGGAGGTGTTGTATTGAGGCTTTGTAAACTTATAATGCATAAAAATCACAAAGTATTTTTTGACAATTTATTCACAACAATTCCTCTTTTGATGAAACTTGTGGAATGGAAAACTTTTTCAACAGGAACAATATGTACAAATAGGATACAAGAAGCTACAAATAAATTGAAACCTATCAATGAAATGAAACGTAATCCAGAGGCACATTTTCCATTACACCACAAGTAAGGGAAATATAACAAGAGCAAAGCGGTTCGACAACTCAGCAGTTCATATAGCCTCAATATTTCTTGGAGGAAGTCCTGTATGATCAATGAAAAGAAGGACAGACAAGAAAAACATGCTATCTAAATTCCTAGACCTGCTTCCATAGAAATGTATGGTAAAAACATGGGTGGAATAGATCTCATGGATTCATTATTAGGTCTGTATGGACATTAGTTACAAAATAAACAGAGGTACACTTCCGCATTTTTCTCCATATGCTTAATGTTTTCGTCGTAATTCGTTGGATCTTATGGACTGGATTTTAGATTTTATGGAAATTAAATCCTGAAAAGGGATCCTTGGATTTATTGGAATTTAAATCATCCATTGCGAGTTCCCTTATTAATAAAGGTAGTTCGAATCGGAGCAAAAAGATAGGCAGACCAAGCGGTATTCCCCAACAAAGAAACGTTTAAAAGTGCAAGCTCCTGCTGAATTGATAAGAAATGATGGTGAGTATTAACTGGCTAAAACCGAGGAGGAAATATGCAGTTAAGTATCACTTATCTGACTGGCCCAGGAAAACTAGATACATCTGTGCTCCATGCAAGGAAGCACTATGTCCTCAGTGCCTCCAGGCTTTTCACTCAAGATAAATTTTCTAATATATCTGTAATTTCATTGTATTAAGTAATAATAGTTAAAATATCATTTAGAACATTTAAATAAATATAAAAAATTAGCTTAAATTTGTCACCTGTCTGTTTCCTTTCATTTTTCTGAATAGACATATTTGCAACCTTTTAAACTTACAAGTCTCAAATGGGATCAAATTTCTCATAATGGGATCAAGCTAAACAAATAATTTCTTTCCAACAAAATTTAAAACGAGAATTTATGTATTTTAATTCATAGAACATAGAATGACTTTCTTTTCTTTGCTTTTTTCATAATTCGTGCGCTAGAGGGTTAATTTTCTTTTACAATATATTTGCAAAAGAAAATTAACCCTCTCATGCAACCTTAACATTTTATTTCTATTTTTAGCATACAGCTAATAATACAACAATCACTCAAATTTATTTTATCAAATATTAGTATTTTACTTAATGATAAAAAGCCCCTTTAAGGAATATATCTCTTCCATTTCAAAATAAATATTCTCATATTTTGATCAAGTATTTTTAACCAAAACTCAGATAGAGATGGGAATAATGGAACGTTTTAGCAAAGAATAATAGATTACATTAAAATTACTGATTCTTTAAGAGAAGTATCAAAAATTATTAATGCGTTAAGATATTTTAATTAAACATTTTAATTTATGAATTATACGAATTAACTGTAATATGCAAAATAAATATTAAAGGTTATTTACTATTAATAAATTAAAGCAAATAATTCATTAAAATATTTTTCGTTTTCATTCTTTTGCTGGCTGATCTTAAAAAAGAACTGACACGAATTATAACAATTTATGCTGGAATAAAATGAGTTAACCAAAAATGAGCTTTCACCAAAATTCTGATTCATTCTTTCGAACACATATCTTTTTTTTTTAATTTAATCGACATATATTTTCGTACTTAAATGTTTATCATTTTGAGTTCTTTATTTTCGTATTTTCACACACAAACAGGATTTTCATTCATCATTATAATCAGATATTAGCATATATATTACTATACATTAGGTAGAAATAGGAATAAGAAGATTTGTTAAAATATTAAACTGCATTTGTCGTTGAAATTATTGAATTAATTTACTCTTTATTTCCAATTAACATCTTTAGCGAACTTTAGCATTCTATTGTTCATTTTCACGTAGGCGTGTAAGAATTTTTATATTTTTGTTTGCACAATAAATAAAAATATATATTTTTCTCATTCTACAATTATATTATAGTATTGTTTAGAAGATAATCAGATATACGCATTTAACCTTGCTTAATGACAAATTAATTCAATAATATTTATTTGTTCACAGTAAGATGAAAAAGTTTAGTATATATAAGTGTTATTTATCACCCTAAAAATATAAGTTTATTTTTTCCTTAGAGGAATATCTTCGAAATTTTTCTTTGTCTATAGACCTGATGTGCTGAACCTTATAAGAAAAATAGCTGATATATAAAAACAAAGTAAGGCAATTCATTTCTGAAACGTTTTAATTATGAAAAACATTTTAAATGCCTGTAGCAATAAATTTTATCGAACATTTCTTGCAATGTAAAAAAAAAGTAATTAATTTTTAAGCTAAAATTATAAGAACAAATGCTTTGTGCAAATTAGAAATTTTATATTTGTGCTAATTATAACTAAGTATAAATTGAATAATTAATTCTTTTTTGCATTCACCTGTGACCCAATTTGTTAATGTAATAGATTTCGAACGTATTTGAATCTATTTCTTGTGATGACGTTTCTGAAGACTGTTTATTAATGACATTTGTGCTTTTTTACTTCTTATAATGATATTTTATCCAGTTAATACTTTCATTGTGTGAATTATAGAACATTTAAGATCTTTGTTCTGTTATAATGTATTCTATTTTAAATTTGGTTTCTATTTGATTGTCATTAATCTAACTGCAGTACTTAATTTTTGTGTAACGTCTACCTCAAAATATTTGAAACAGAATACTTATGAAAAGGATTTAATTACAAAATAAAGATACTTACTTTTGGAAATAACATTCAGAAGTACTATTATTCATTTTCACATAGTTAAATGAATGCAGTTGTTGATCATGACTCATTTTTGAATGTGGAAAGTTCAAACACACCCAAAAAATGAACTATCAAAAGCCCCGAAATTATTTTTGATGTCTGTGTTTAATATCAGATACACTGATTCTTAAACATGATAGAACTGTAAAAACATTTTCACTTTTTAAAATTGATGAAAACATCTCTAAAACATTTAAAAATATTATATTTATATTCACAAAATAGCTTTATTCATTTTAGAACTTTAATTGCTTAAATTCAAGTAAAATATTTAATGAACAAATTTCATAATGAAATGAACATGCAATATAGAAGCACCTTCAGAATGAAAAAAAATTCATAATTTTTTTTTATAAAAATAAAAATAAAGTTTATTTTCATGAACTTATTTCATTTATTTCTTCCAATACGCTTCTTTGTATACTTCGTATTTTAGCTACGGTGTTTCATTAGAAATATATTAAAAAATATATTGAATATTTTCGTTAAAAAATAATGCTGATTATAATTTGTGAGTCTTGATATATTACGAAATTATAAGATTGCATTCACTTACACTGATATCTACAGAAATATTTAAAATAAAAGTTTATTCATCACAAACAACACAGTTTTAAAAATGTGAATTACAACACATGAAATTTAAGTAACATACATAAAAGTATCTTAACCGTATAATTTATTATTAATTTAGAGTGTTTCATGCATGTAATAAAATAATGAAAACTTGTAGGGCTTTGAAAAAGTATAATAACTTTTATACACGATTTAAATAAATTATTTTATGTAACTATTAAATAGTTATTTTATTTAAAAAGGTATAACAATTATAATAATTGAAAGAGTTAATTGAAAATTATTTTCAATAGACTTATAAGATAAGTTGGTTATAAAATTAGAAGTCATGCGTAAAGGGAGTGTTCAAAAGAAACAAATGGAGGACTTATATATATTGATAACAGTTAACTAATTTTCTACTGCAATGCTATGGTCTTTTTCTTTTTTATTATGGTTTTACAAAACCTAGAAAGAATTTAAGAATTTAAAATATAATATCAGTATTTCTTAATGACATTTGATACCGCGGTAGCTAAAGGATCTTAGTCGAGAACTCGCGGCCCGCGTTGTTTCCATCGAGGCTTATGTTCGAGCCTTGATTCCTCTAAAGACTCGTCGTTTTGTGGAGCTGATGCTCGTTAAATCTGTTGAGGTTCGATGTCCTCACATTGGAAAGGCGTGGAAGTTAAGAGAGAAAGGTGCCAGTTGAGGTTCCGTCCTCGGCATCTGACCGAGGCTCAAAATTGCTAATTCCGTCATCAATAATCTTGGTGTTGTTTCCCAGTGAAAAGTGAATAAAAACAGTCAATCAAATCATAATAACATCCACTATAATGAGAGTTTTATTATACTCTTTATTTTAATATTACTATTATTAGTCACTGTATTTTTAATATTTATTTTTAATAATATAATATTATATATAAAATGCTTAATGAGTCATAATCATTATTCCTTTTAATTGAGAAGCATTTCGTTTAAATTCCAAGTTTCAGAGATAAAGCAAAATTATTTCTTTCAAAGTGCTCTTTGGGTTCCAGGTATATCATAAACTTCTCAAACAGGTAACTGTTTTTAGATTCTCAAAATTTCTCGCATAAATTTAGAGAAAAGGGTGAGAGCAATGCGAATCATATTTTATATTAAAACACGACAGTAAAAGACTAGATAGCAATACACACTTGCTGTCCAGGTTGACATCAGTTAATTCTTTATTCATGCTTGTAGGCATCAAATGTAGAGCATGCATTGGTTTATGTAACCGAGTTAGCGGATATGTATCTTAAGCATGGTAACGGATGAACTGCCCTTATAATTTATGAGGGATAGGTACTTAACCAGATATAAAAAAAAATGAACCACTAAGTTTTTGTGTATTTACATCAGAATAACAAGAACTATAGAGGGTTGGATCTCGATCCTGTGAGTGGAGTGGAGAATACGTTACGGCTTTACATCTGTATCGAGTTCAATTACATCAGACTGAAAATGATTCGGGACTTTAGCATTTGTTCGATGGTTTCTGTAACAAAGTATGACGGTTTCTGTAACAAACCTGATTTCACCACTACTCAAATTGTACCATGTTTACGAATAAAAAGTCTTTTCCTGCTGGAAAGGAGTTTATTCTCCACCAAATCCCTGGACAACGAGCATGTTACACTATTACGGGCTACAGAACACCCGATTAATCACAAATATTGTCTGTGGGTATTTGGATCCTATCTAATTAAAATTTCGATTAGATGCCTAAAAGTAAAGAAATTTTCTAGATATTTCTAAAGAATTTTATGAACTTTTTGTTTTTCATGACTGTGTGTTGGTTCTAGACAGAGAACTCTGTCTGTTATGGTTGACAGAAAGATTTCTTATTACATCAATATTGCACATAGAGTGGATCATTGAGGATGGGTAAATTGGGCGTTGAATAGCCTCCACGTTCATTTGATTTATCTTGCATAATCCCTTTCTGTGGGAAGCCGCCATTATGTATATAAATTCCATTACTCATTGGAGAAGGCCATCATCATTAATGTAAATATTGAGGAATATTTGTTAATCTTCTGCTATCCATGCAGGACTGACAACAAGTACATATCACTACTACTGGCGAAATCGTATTCGCGTTTCAGGCATTTTTTCTATTTCCTGTCTAGTGTTTTTGTTCTGTCATCTATGGAAGAAGTTTCTGTTTATTCTTTACTATAGGAATAAGGCTCATCAGTATCTGAACATAGATGTTTGAGATATCTTGTACATGATGTTTGAATATTTGATGAGTTATGTATTTTAAAAAAGACATTGATAATTCACATTTGAATTATAATTTATTTTGCATAAATATAATCAATATTTTATTAGCCACCCAATAGGTCATTGTTTTAGTTAACCCAAAAATGTCGTACCTGACCCCTTTTCAAAAATTTATCTCGTTTTTGCGAATGTTTTTGATGTCTGCTTTCACCAGTAACGAGCTTAATTTTCAAAAATACAACATACTAAATTTCTCCTGAATTTTAATTGGATTGAAATAAAATATATGTAATATATGTTTCATACCTGCTTTCACCACTAATGAACTCAATTTTCAAAAATACTTCATTATAAACTTCTCCTGAATTTTCTATCGGATTGAAGTGAAACAAATATAAAAAATAAGTATTTTATTTACTTATCGATTTATGTATTACCTTAAATCGTATGTAAACTAGAATCAAGAAATAACTGAAAATAAATAACATTATTCAGAATTTTAAAACAGCTGTTAGGCAGCCATAGGCTATTGCTTAAGGTTGATCACTTTTGGCTTACCACATCACTTTTCAATTTTTTATCATTCGTTTCAATTTTAATTACATTTAATTTAAATATATTGAATTTAGTAATATTTATCACTTGCTTTAATTTTAATTACATGTAGCTGATATAATATTCAATCTAATAATTAATCGTTTGCTTTAATTTTAAAATTGGAAAAGTATACTATTATCCATTGCTCGATATTTCATCGTTTATTTTAATTCTGATATTGAATTGAGTAATTTAATAATAATTATAAAAAAAAGCGCACCTTGGGTGGCTAAATCTGTTCTGTGCAAAACTTTGCATATAACTTTTTATTTTTTATTTTTATATTGTTAATTGATCTCAAAATGTTTGCAGTTAATGAGGATTTTTAAAATTTTCCAATGAGTAGAACTGGCGCATTTCTTTAAACTTCCGTCTATCAGCCATTTTGAATTTTGGGGCGTAATGTTAATCCTATGAAATTTCTTTTTTTTTTCTCCTAAAATCTAGACTATTAAATTTATTTGAAAGCAATAAGTGCATCCGAAATCACAAAAAAAATAATAAAGGTTTCTGAAAAATTGCATTACCCCCCCCCCCCAAGTTTTGAAAATATTTAAAAACATTTTTTTGAAAATCAGAATACTTACAAGCGAATCATTAAAAAAAATTTAATTTTTTTAAATATCGATAGAAAAATTTGATACTGCAGAAATCATCCTTAATTTTTGCTCTTTTGGATGCATTTTATTGTGTTCAAATAAATACAATGGTAAAGGTTTGAGGAAGAAAATAGAAATTTTATAGGATTAACATTACTCTTGTGACGTTGGGCTATTCGCGATTTTCTCTTCACTAACCTTGGGGGATTTTAATTGAGATTGATTGTTGGAAATAACAATTTCTTCCCAACCAAAATGAAACGTGATTTTGTTAATTAGGTGCGGGTGGAAATAAAATTGAAGTAATTTAGATATGACGCTATATAAGCAAAGTGAAATTTAGAGGATAGAGGACGAGTGTGATTAGAGCTGAGTGTATTCCCAGCAAGAGATCGATGATATGAAGAATTGTTGATGATGGTAACTGTCGCAGAGGATTTAGTAAATCAAAGCAACCTCAACTGGAGAGTATTATTTCAATAATAGTTGAATAACTGACTGCTGTGTCTTTTTTATAGACTATTAACTTTTAGAGTTGTTTATATACGATTATATTATGGCACACGAGTCGGTAGAAGTAGTGGAACGCCTTATGAAATCAAAATGGCAGGTAGACGAGATCCTTACGCCAATGGTTTGATTGATAGAAACTTTAATACGAAAGCTAGGATTTACCAAATATTGTTGAAAACCATCAGAAATGATAATTTCAATATGAGGCCAAGATTTAATGGAAGAAATGCGCAGGAAATCCTCAAACAGATGTTGTGTATTATGCTCTAATAAATAAAATGTATCTAAGTAGTTTTTAATACAAAAAGCTATAATAAATATTAATATCAATGTAACATGAATATTTAAATTTTTAAAAAACTGGAGCTTTTATTTGATGCATAGAAAAATTGGAAAATTGAGAATTTTTTTTTAAAAAAAGTTGGATTCTTGTCTTATGTCTTGTCTTGGAAAAAATCTTAGAAGATAAGAAAAATATAATTATGCAAACAAAAAGAAAGTTAGTGTATTTAAACTTTGTAATAAGGGACATTGATGTCCAGAAATATGATTAATGTTTAAATAAAATATAAGGAAGATTGAAAGATATAATTCTAATAAAAGTACAGAACTACGAAATGGAAATTTTTTTTTACTTCCATTATGAATGAAAATATATTTTATGATATAAATAACCTAAGTTAATTATAGTTACTAAGTTAAAAAATATTATTCTAAAAAATTATAAAATATTAATTTATTTATACTTATTTCATAAATGATTTAATTTCGTAAATAATTTTAAATTACTTCATAGTAATTTTAGTCTTGAGAATATTAAAAAAACATTGAATTTCCACCTCAATTATTTTTAGTGATAATTAAAACTTTACGATTCCTCTTGCATCCTATTCTATCAGTCTTCAAGCCCAAGAAAAAAGATCTTGCACGATTTGATGAGCAGTTATATAACACGATGGGCTAAGCGGTATCAAGAATCAAATACATGAGCCACCAGCCCCAAAGTTTTCCGTTCTGTTGCCAGAATATCACAGCCTCTGTCCTATTAATGTCTAATTGATCTGGGGTACTTTTCTGTGTTTGAAGTAACCTTTAGCAAATCTTTAGATTCTAACATTCCTTAAGCCATCGCTACTTTTTAACCTCCTCAGTTCCGGCGTCGCCTGTAGGAAACACTAAACCACACTTTCAAAAAATGCCACCAAGTTAAATAAAAAGCATCATTGGCACCCAAAATTAATTATATTTCTTGTTAATAGATGGAAGAACTCAAAAAAAATGATTTTTAGTGAATATTTTATATGCGTAGCTCATTTATGGTAAAATGAAATTGGTCTTTTTCGAGAGAAAGGAAATGACACACTTGCGCATCGATAAGTGTTCCTATTTTTTACTATTCGTATAATAGAAAATTATTAAACACACTGTTGAATTCCTTAAACTTTATGTTTTATATTTAACATTATTAATTTCTCTCTCAAATCTTCCCACTTCTGAGTTAGAACACTGTTATTTCAGTGTCGCCTATTGGAGACATTGAGTCAATGGCCATAAAAATCACTTAATTTGACGCTTTAAGTATGGCATATACTTCATTTCATTCAGATGACATTCTTTAATTGCTACCTGAATTCACCAAACGTAGATATTTAAGGGTACAAGAAAGAATCTATTTCTGTCAGAAAATGAACTGAAATAGCTCTTAATGATCACTGTAGTTATGTCTAATTTAAAGTTTCTGAGAATTCGAATATATTGGGCAGAAAAAACTAAAACTCCCTTACTCGCAGACAAATTTCTTGGAAATCACGAGTTTTCAAAAAGAAGCAACTTAAAATTGAGAAATTATTTCGTAGTATAAGATGAAGAGAGAGAGAGAGAGAAAAAAAACGAATGATAAATTTTGGAAAGTAAGGACTTTGGAAAGAATGGAACTAAGAATTTTGGATTAAGAATTTTGGAAACAGTTCGGACAGGAATATTTTGCGATTCAAATTTTATATAATTTTCATTTTACATTATGCTCATTATGCTAATTATTATGAATTACTCATTAAATTAAGAATAATGAAAGTTTTTAAATTAACATGATAATGTCAGTTCGTCCCGATGTCTCCTCCAGTTAATTTCTCAAAAATAAAAATAATTTTTTAAATATTTTTTCAGTCCTTTTTCATGTATTTAGAACCAATTGATACGAATTATTCTAAAATTTATGGTTCAAAGTGGACCTTGGGTCTGAGGAGGTTAAAGACAAACGTCTAAAATACCGCATACAGTTTAATAAATAATAATAATAACACCGGTACAAAAACGAGTTTTTTAAATATGGGTTTTCTTTCAAACTTCACACTTTGTGCAACATATTTTTTTATACCTTAAATTTTAAAAGCGAAAGGGAACATTAAGTCAAATTTAATTTTTTAAATAATTAGTTTTAATCAATTGATTTTTATTAATTATAATTAAATTATCGTATTGTCATCCGAAACAATCGAGTGCAGAAAATTTCAGCTCAACTGAGAGCTTTAAAACGTGAGAAAAAAAATGCTTTTTAAGTTTTAAACCAGACAAAGTTGCAATGTGAGTTAAAGAAAACCTATTAAAAATAGACGACTACATATATATACAAATAATATGTAACTTCACGACCTCTTTCTCGAACTTTCTGGTTTACCTTGTGACTACAATCATTAACACGCACAACCATATATTTTTAAGGTTTCATTTCCTGGTGACATATAACATTATATGAAAAATTATTATATTTCTCTCTATGGCGAATAAAAGAAATAATAAACATGAAGTAAGAAAATTTCCTCGTCGCGTCGTTCCACTTTTTCCCATTAACTCCTGTTTTCGTGTGTGTGTTTTAAAACTTTTACTAATCAAATAATTTCTATCAGTTTGATTTATTTAAGTTAATGTCATTCAAAATCTGCCCTATGTGCTGTTTGTGGAAATGTCTCGTAATTTTGAACATTTGATGAAAAATCAAATTTCTATAGGTCTTCATTGTAATTCTAAAAGACTTTTAAGATGAATTTTAAGAAAATTTCCTTTTTACTGATTTGATTTTAAATTAATCACAGATAATTCGAAGATTACTGGTGTGAAACCTTTTAATTTTGGGCCACAATCAAGTGACTAGAACAGTACTTTAGATGGACCAATCTCCCTATCCGTACAATGCCAACATGAAAACTTTTGAGTCCAGATAAATTGAACATTCCTCATTCCCGCTACAAGACGATCTTCTGATGTAACAAACCCGAAACCATTACCCACTTTTACGGATTCCTATCCTGTTATATCCTCTTGAGACCCAATGCCTATTATATTAGTCATTCTTATTTTACATGTAGAGAAAGAATTTACAGTTTTATATCCTAAGATCAGGCATCCCATTACATTGGACAATCCACTTCTACCATCTATTTAGCAAAACCTAAAATTATTTGGCAGGATCCTTGTGCCACAAGCATTTAAAAATGGTAGACAAGAAGGAAGTAACAATTGAAGGAATGTCAGCAGTTTGAATTTAGTTTTATCATACTTTTACTTATTTTTTTGAATTAAAAATAACTAATTTACAATTTTAGATGTATGAATAATGAAATTATGTTGTATATTTAATCAGTAACACATGTTTTATTAGATTAAGACCCAATGTCCATTATAATTAACTGGCCAAATATTGTGTATTTTTTTAATTTAAAAAATGGCTGTATATACTATTTTGTATTATTTTGTAGATGACTTATCTCAAATTAGGGGGAAATTGCTCAAAGAATATGGTCTTGGGTCTCAAGAGGTTATAGTTAAATTCATTTCGATTGATTGATTGACTCTTAATTCAGGTCATACATAGAAGAAACTCAAGGCATATTGACGAAGAACCAGGTAATTTTCGGACTCGATTAAGTGACGAGGACGACATTTGAGCTGATAGACCACTGTTTCATTCTACGGTAACTGGAAGACTTCGAATATCAACAGGTTTAACATGCATCAGTCACCACTACACGACGGGTCCTTATGTCGGCAATTCTTAGAAGGGAATCTTAACTCGAACCCGTACTCTACTACGCCGAACATAAGTTTGATTCCCTGACCAACTGGCTACCACAGCCTAAACTCTATTCGATGATCCAGGGATACTATCATTGTACGTCATTGAAAACGACTACACGTTTCAGTCTGTGGGTGCTAAAATTAACCAATGCCAAGTCACAACAAAAACAACGTGTTCTGAAAAGCAAAAAACAAAATAAATCCCATTGATTCTTTTTATAACTCTCCATTCATTGTTTCGAAGCTATCGACCAGTTCTATCAATAGAAAGTCATACTCTAAAGAGCAATATATTTCTCATCAATCCCAATACTCCAAGTCACATGAAAGCAAAATACATCTGTGGACAATTTTCTTCGTCGCAAAAAGACGAATTTAAAAAGACAATAAAGTGACAGCAAATGAAGTCTTTTGTCTCGAAGTCACGTGGCCTGATTCACACCTCCGCTGAAATAAATTTTCTCCTTGGGTTTTAGAGTTTTACTCATCGAAAATTTCATTCACAAGGGGAAGATATAACATGGTTACTGTAGGTTATTTAAATTGTTTGGAGATGTCTGAAGCATCTATTTTGTGTTTAGAAGCAATCAATCCGACATTTATACCACGAGGGAAATTATTATGGGAGGAATATATCATGCTTCTTTTATAACTTATTTTATTTGATTTAAAGTTAAGTGTATGACAATTTATGTATGAATCGATTTAATTTGCGTAAATGTTAAGTAGTATAAATCATATTTCCTATCAAAGAATATCAGTGATTTCTCAAATTTGGTAAATTTGTCTATTACATATTTAGTTAATATAACACTAATTTGATCACTTATATCAAGGTTCGTTGACAAAGATTTCGGCTATCACAATAAGTAAACAAATACAAATGAACATTCTATAAGTTATAATCTGTTTCAAAACAAAAGAAAGCGAATTTTTCATATAAAATAAAAATATCTATTTATGTATTTCTTTCTCTATTGATATGTATCACATAGTTAATATAAACATATAGTATTTTGAAATTTTATAAAGATACGGAAAAGTGTCGATTTCGAATAAAATATCAAATTTAAAAGAATAGGTTAGTTAGAGTAATGATTTTAAAACTGATTTATGTTTCGACTGTGTATTAAAAGTTCATAGTTAAAGGAAACTACTTTTCTCTCGTCTTTCTTGGATAACATTATGAAAACAAAAATTAAAAATGCGATTGAAATTTTATTTTTTAATACTTTAAAGGAGCTTTTGTTTTAATGTAGTCCAGTTGCAAAAGAAAATTTTATGCAGTTTTCACAACAATATGAAAATATCAGATCGAATTAAAACACGAGAGCAGCAACAGGAAACAACATGAAAACAGCAATATGTTATTTTGAGCCACGGTCAGATGATAAGGATGATACTTGATCTGTCTCCGCCCTCTCCTAAAATCTACATTACGCTAACGTCAGGACATTAAGCACTGACTGATTTAACGAGTATTGAAGACATTTCATGACAGTTTTTGGTTTGAATTGTTGTAAATTAGCGTTGCACTTATATTCAACTCGAGGTCGATTGGCAACAGACTTTCTTATTTTGGACGTGGGTCAAGTGATGGGGCTGATACCTGATCTAGGACATCACTTTCCTAACTTCCACATGATGAAAATTAGCCCCGACAGATTTAATGTGTATTAGGGCAGTAATTTGAAGAAAAAGACCAGATTCCATTTCCTTTAGATCATGAATTTTTACTCTACCAATCGTGTTATCACGGTAACACGATTGATAGAGTGAAAAACAGGACGACACCTGAACAACTAACTTCAGTAAAATGGTCAGGACGACATCTATAGCATAACCTCTTTCTCTTAATTTCTATATCGTGTCTTTTGAACCCCAATTCCTCTTAAAGAGAATGCATTACCACACACGAACGAGTGAGCCGCTGCGTGTTACAGCCATCCTCCACGCAATGGTTATTGAGAAAAGACCACATAAATTTGAACACTGTTCAAGTGAGCTGAGTAGTGTTCCTCTCTTCCATTAACCACTTCTCACCAGCATAAAGACTTATAGGCTCTACAGATTTAATTTGCATTAGTTCCGCTACATAACATATTTTATTGAATCAGAACTCGATCACGCACCTGGACTTAAACAGCATCTTACATGAGCCCTAGCCCCCTAGTTATCAAGACTGCAGATTCTTCCAGAAAACATTTTGTAGAATAATGGGAAATACAATTGATTGGATAAAGTGAAATATTTTTATTTGGAGTTGAAGTTTGTTGAATGGCGTATCATTTCAAAGGCCCTTCCTCGTCATATGAACGTGATTCAAATTTACGTGGTCAATCATCAAAAAAATCGATACTCAATCGCTAATGACAATCAAAACGAATGAATAAAAAATTTCAATTGGCTTTACTTTCATTTTAACATGTGCTAACATTTTATTTTCAATTAAATTCTCGAAAAAGTGGAATTATTCAAAATAAATATCAATTTGCGTAAAGTAACAACTCCACAGAAACAATTAATGCCTAGAAAAGAAAATACCTTCATCAAATTCAAACTGTACTTTTATTTTCACAAGCAAGACATTCTGAAGTGCAAAAACGTTGCCAATGAAAACAACAAAAAGAATAAAAACAGACGATTCTGCCATAAAAATCAACTATTAAATTAAATATTAAAAAAAATTCAAGCAAACGATAGATAAAGTAAAGATTAATTATCTGTTCGGATATTAAAATTAAAAAAAAAGCAGACGATAAAATATTGAATTAAACTTAGATCTTAGCAATGTAAATACACCTTAAGCAAACTAAATGTAATTATTATAATCATAATGTAAATCTGAATGTCTATCTTTTGAATCTAACAACATGTATTTTTTATTTTATGACCACGCATTTTTGTCGACGCTATTTTCTCAAAACAAGTTAGCATATGTTAATAAAATATAAAAAAAATAATGCATGAAAATAAAATAGTAGAAAGGAATAATAAAATAAAATTACATATTGAATTAAAAAAAATAAAAATAAACATAGATTTTGTAGGAAATCGTAAAAGAGAAGTAAGAACTAGAGATTTCATTTTTTTCCTTCCAAATCCGGAGAGAGAGATGTCAGTTGCTTCTATAATTTTTTTTTTTTTTTTTTTTTTGTAAAAAAAATTACGTTAATTTTGGTTATAAAAAAAAAAAACGGGATTATTCTTTTTTTTTTTAAAAAAAAAAAAAAAAAAATAGAAATTCTATCACCTATGTTATTTTCTTCTTTTTCTCAAATTGGAATGAGTGAAAAAAACATTTCGGAGTTCATTCCACCTTTTCGATTCTTAGTTGTTAAATCAAAAATCAATGCATTTTGGACGTTGAACGTATTAAATGGAGTCAAACATTTTCTCAGTATTTTTGTTATTCATTTGTTTCATGTTTACTTTTTTCAATGTGATCAACGCTATTGAATGATAAAAATCTAGAATTTATTTCTATATAAACCATATCTCGCTAAATTAACGTTTTCTGGAATTTCTCTCTAAGTAGTCAGTGAAAGAAGGCACATTAATATAAGTAATAGTACTTAATTTGACCTTCAGAATTGAATCGTTAACCAGTCACGAAAGTAATTTGTAAACAATTCCTCCTTTTACAGTTTTGTTTTTGTCAAATTTCTTTCTTTTCCTTTTAATCACTTTTGGTTTGTAAATTTTTAATTAAAATAAGTTTTTTCTGTTCATAAGACGAGTGATATTTTTCATTTTGAGGGAATCTAAAAATGATCAAAAGACTGAAAAAAATATTTATTACCTTATTTCAATTCTCACTAGACTTTTTTTTTTAAAAATATATGTTCAAATTTTCGTAGCAAAAGCTACATTATTTAATTAGTTTTTTGAATTTTCTTTGATTGTAGGCCAAATCATTTCACTGTTCTTCAAAGCACTAAAACTGCTTTTTCTTACCCTTTTATTACTCTGTGACGGTTATGAACTGAAACTTCTGAGGCGTTTTATGTAATCAGTATGAGGCTTTGAACATTTTTATAATTGTTTTGCGTATGTTTGGTAATTCTTTGCATGGAATAAGAATATAGGTAAATATTATTTTAATATAATTTTATTATAATATTCTTTTTATTTATTTTAATATAATATTATTTTAATATAATTTTATTATAACATATTAATTATTTAATTAATATATTAATTTTTTCATTATTTATTACGTTAATTAATTATTTACAATATAATTGAATATTTAATATAATAATTATTTAATATATTAATTATTTAATGTATTAATTATTTAATATATTAATTATTTAATGAATTAATTATTTAATATATTAATTATGTAGTATATCAACATAATTATTATTTTTAATTTTTAATGTTATTTATTATATTAATATAATTATTTAATTTATTAATTGATATTGTTACTTTAATATTATTAATTAGCAATGTCTATTTTTTAACTGTTTTTGGAGTATCTGAGAGAAAAAAATTATAAAAACTACAAATAACACTAATTCCAATTAGTAACACTAATTGATTGTAACCAAATTCATGCACAGAATTAGGGTGGGGAAGAATTCTAAGAATTTTTTTAAAAAAAAATTGTTTAAAACATCAAAATTTGTAAAAGAAACAAGAATTTTACTATACTGAACTATTTTGAAAAAAGAAATAAAACTGTAATAAATAATTCTGTATTCGAAAATAATTTTTTCTTTCTGAAAAGCATGTTTCATATGATTTCAAATATTGTGAATATAAACCTTTTCTGATTCATATATTATTTAAGGGTACTGTAACCTCTTAAGTACAGAAAATAGTTAGAGATATTTTTACAAGGGCATAATATCGTAAATGTATAAAAATCATAATTAACTATGAATATGCCAAATCATTTTTTATAAATTGGATATACTATATACAAATTTAGCGATATTTAAATCTGGTGCAAAAACACTTTGACCATTTTTTTTTAAAAAAAAAAAACTGTTACTAAAAATGTTGAAAGAAAGGTTCTGAAAGAAATTCAAATGAAATAAAATCTTTGAGAATTATATACACGTGAGATATTATTGCAACGCGTGTGAGAATTCTTTAAGTCATATTATATTCTTTGATACATAAAAAATACTTATAATACCAACGTACAATAAAGAACCAGATAAATTCGATGTCCTAATACATAGTTGTAAAGAAGTTTAGGAAACTTGGGTAGTTCAAAAAATACCAGTTCATAAATCTGATTTTCAAATTACATAGCAGTAGCCCTGCTTTTTTCATACAAATACTGAATTGTGTAGCAATAACAAAATTTCTATGTTCGTTATGCTAGTAATTTCCCCCTCGAACGCATACAAAAGCATTTTACAAAAAAAAGGATAAAAAAAATTTAATACCCGGTTATTTTTTTATCGATATCGTACTCGCAAAGTGTCGGAGATTTGAAAATGATAACTATTAATCGATATAGATTTTAGCATTAGATATTTTGAACACAGAATAACGAAGCTTAAAAAGTAATGCCTCCATGGCAATAGCCTTTTTATTAGTTGCCTGATTTTCAGTATTTATCTCGTACCTACAAACCACACGTATCTTCTCTGTAACGTATTTTTTTCTCTTTTTCTTAGTGTCATTGATGTGCTGAAAACTGAAGAATATAGCGATCCACATGAAGAGGAATTTGAAACAACGAGGCATCATTCCCTTTTGAGACTTTCACCTCTTCCCAAAGATATTTATGGGACACCAATTCTGATGATGGTCTGAAATTCTAGTGTCGACAACAACCACGGGAATTCTCCGACGAATTTTTCCAACTAGTAATGCGTTGGCACAAGTGGGTGGATAAGGATGAACATTATATCAAAAATTGAAATTTACGCAGCATGTAGGATACATGTAGATATCAGTTACAGCCAGGACTCTGAAATTCGACTAAAAATAAGAGTTATGGCCATGTAAGCATTATTTTTATATCAAGCCTCCTAAATTGGTTTTAATTGAATTGGCGCAAGACTACACGAAAACTATTGGCGGCGGATTTTGTAACAGATAATTCTGAACCACGATTAAGAGACGAAGATGCACTTGAGTATGTCACATTAGGGTTTGTGGCCCATTATTCCCCATGACAGTCTAGTGGAACCAGGATTCGAGTTCTTCAATTGTCTGGAATATTATTCGTCACGAATTTTGTGATTCTGACCTCTTGCCCTTATCATACATTAGAATACAAAGAACAAGTAACATTTTTAGAAGACTATAATTGGAGTCATAAAATCAGTTTCAATTATCATTGCTATTTTAAGGATTTTACTCATGTTTTACGCTGACTTACATTAATATTCCTGTTTGTTTGACATTTTTGATATTTAATAGTTTTAAGACTTTGCTCCGTTTCACAATGATTTTTATAAAGATATTAATCCCACACACACATAATACATTTTATTATAAATATACGAAAAAATAAAAAGCTTTAATTAGCAGTGGGTAGATAAATAAATAATTGAAGATATTTTAAATGCATGGATGAATTTCATTAATTGTCCTTTAATTATTTTTTTTTATCACGAGTAAAAAATAACCTTCCTACTAAATCTTTAATCTTTAAAGAAACATTCGGATTTTTTTAATAGGAATTATTTCAAATAATTAACAACTGTGACGTTTAACATGAGCCTCCTCAACGGGTTTAAACAGAACTTTTTTTTTTTCAGGAAGAAAAAAAATATATTAAAAAAAAAATTTTTTTTTTTTTTTTAAATCTACAAATCCTTTCTTTCCATGAATTTATTTAATAAACAAAAGCTTACACGTGCGTCCTTTTTATGACCTTCCAAAATTCAGCCAATGGAACATCAAAGTATAAGTGGGAAAAAATATTCGAAATAGAACGGCGCGTGGGAGAATAATATGCCAACACATCTCCTATTGATCATTAGAAGGATGAAATTATTTCCACAAAAAAAGACGAACACGAATTTAAGTTCTAAGTTCTTTGCCCTTCAAATGAGAAATGATCGAAAGAAAGGAATGCAACCTAATATACTTTAAAGTTCTTCCAATATATCTTAATTTCGAATTTCTTCCCTTTTATATATAACATTTCCTTTTGCGTCTCTGCATCATTCTCGTTTCGCGAGATTTGGAGTAACATTTTCGCTGCTGGGTGCTGTAATATGATAAGTTTGTTGCAAGGAAAATACCAGAAATTTCGGATAGTAATCTACGCTTTTTTTAGATTGAAACATTCTTCAAGAAAATTCGAATAGCTGTTTACAAATTGCAGAGTTTTGTCAAGAAATAAGGAGAGATGTTTCGAAACTACAGGAAATTTTATAAACAAGTATACTCCAGCACGTATTTGGGAGTATGAACTGTAAACACTTTAAAATATCCTACGTGTGGGCAATATTGAATTTCAAACAGTTTCAGTTCGTATATCTTTGAAACTTTTCCATTTAAATTTGTATTGAATTTTTTTGTTTTGTTTATTATTTTGTGATTTAAGTATTTTGTGATTTAAGCATATAAAGTATTTTAGAATCTGAATTATCAGCGTGAGTGTATTGTGATGCTTGACGGGGAAAATGAAGTCAACTTTTCTATTATTATGAATTGGATTATTTTCGTTGCAGTATTTTTCTTCTTGTAAAAGTGGTGTCTTCTGAGCATCTGTGTCGTGGTTTTCACTTTAATTTAAATATATAAAAAAAAGAAACTTTGTAGCTAATTTTGAATGTGAAATATTTTAAAGCTTTTTTTTATGTGTTTTCTCGAAACGAATCGGTACCAAAATATTCCTTCCGGAATGATTTTGAATAATTTTTTACTTTTCAAACTCATTTAACTAACACTTTAATGTATTATCATTTTTATCTCTGACACACATTTAAATTCAAGGGTGTGAATGGAAAATCTCGTGTACATATTTTACTTAATATATAAGCTTAATAAAACAAATTGTGTCAATTACATACTTAAATGCATATTGAGTGATTGTATATTAACGTCATGTTTTAAAGAAACACGAATACTATTGGCAACGGATTTCGTTATTTTGAACCTCGTTCAAGTGATGCTGACACCACCTGAGCTCGCCCTCTCACACACCTATCTAAGCTTCCACACCACTTCAACGAGGGATTTGGATCCTCGACAGATTTAACGTGCACCATCTCTGCTGCACGGCAGGTCTTTAGTAGTATGAGGACTCGAACCCACGATTCGAAGGAAACAACGCGGCTATGAGCTCACTATCAGGATCACTCAACTACGTGGCTACGAGACCAATAAAGAAAAATATGTTTGTGTTCTCAAATATGAATGCGTTTTTTGGAATTATTTTTTCAACGATACCGATTCCCAGCAACGTGAAATGAGTATATCATTACCATAGTACACTTATTATATTCAACTCCACGTTCACGCATATTTCTTTACTCGCTTTTTGTCCACTCAACGTATTTAGATCCAAATTTCGACGCGGCTTAACTTAAATATGTTCAATTGTATGCACACAAAATATTCTGCGTTTTGCATCAGTTTCAACATTATACTATTTTCCAAAATGTCAAACTTTGGGCAGTTCATTTATTTACAGTCTGGTATCTAGCTATCTTTTGTGTGTCTCGGCGCATGTCTACTTAAATAAATACGATAACTCACCAATTATTTAGCACCAATAAATATAAGTTGGACCTGAATGATGGCAAAAATGTTTTTAGTAATATATTGAAATAAATGCATTCTTTTTTTTCAAAAGATTTCGAACAATTTTTCCAAGATTTGTACCTCTGGATATTCGCGAATATATGAGACATACCTCCAGGCAATAAATTTTCACTTTTTTAGTTTAGAAAAAAATAATTATATTTCTTTTACATCTAAATAAAAAAAATCAAGATTTAGAAGTATGTGAATAAGTTAATATAATTAGCGCTTTAGAATTGTTTCCTTTTTATTATGCTCGAATTATTTTTAACAAAAATAACTCGATTGGTTATTCTCAGAAAGATATATTAAAGCATCTGTTGATTTAATTTATATATGTGGTCACTATTTTACAGATATATATCTCAAAGAGCAAGTGTTAAAAGCGAAATATATTTTAAGAAAGTGAACGTAAAAGTCTATGGAAACGTTTTTAAATGGTTGTATTATACCTGAAGAACACACACAGATAATATATTTCGATCCTTTCAGACATTTGTAAAAGTAATTTATTATTATCGGCTAAAACTAGTGTGTTGCAGAAAAAAGGAACATAAAATGTAATTGTTTAAAAACCTTGAAATTCTGAAACACAATTTGAAACAGGTTCAAATGAGAGAGCATTTAATAGTTCCTCATTAAAACATTAAAATTCTTTTTGAAATGTTAGTTATTATTGATATGTACTAATCGTGATCTTTTGTTACGTTTTATTACTTATTAAAATATTTTATGCTTAGTAATTACATGGTTAAGTTTTTAAATTCACCTAAGCGAAGGAATTGAATGTAACTTTGATTCTTATTGAATTTTAATTTCTGTTAAGCTTAATATAACATTTCAATATTAATTACAGCTTCATTAAAATTAATTATTGTTATTCCATAAACTGCAATTTCTTTTGAGAAAATTAAATTTTTTTAACTATAACAGTTTCAAAAATTTTCTTTAATTAATGAGCTGTAGGTTTCGCCGCCCCTTTGGTTTTAAATTTATATCTTTCTCTTTGCTTTTTTATTTACAGTATATCATCCTTTCTTTGGAGGCTAATTCAATGTTCACTTAAATTTACTCAATATCAAAAAATTAATCCTCATAAAAAATTATCCTTCTATCAAAATTGTTATATTTTTCTTTTCAACTGCGTGAGGAGCAGATATAACAGCAAGTATGTATACAAATAACACAAATAAGAAATATATCCTGCATCATAAATGAATGCCGTATGTTAAAATTTCAATATTTATTTGACAGTATTCTTAAATATATATCTTATTAGGTAAGCTACTATAAATTACTTCTCGGTTATGCTAATTAAAAAAAATAATTATTACGGCATTAGAATGATTGTGCGAAATGAGTTACGAGGCTTGAATGAAAAAAGATGCCTTCATGGCCACAGCATTATTTACTTGCTGATTTTTAAATTCTTGTTGTACTTGGAAGCAACATATGTCCTCTATGCAATACCTTCTTTTTGTCGTAGTCGTGCTTAGAAAGAAGATACCGAATCACATGGAGATGAGTTTGACACAGCCAGGCATCATTATGATGTCTTGGGACTTTCACAACTTCCCAAATGTTAAAGAGCACCTTAAGGGGTGTCACTTTCCTTCTGAATATTAGATCATAGCTGCCATTAAAGTCTGGTGTCAACAACAACCATTTTTGCATTATTAGTAACGCGTATAAACAAGTACGTGGAAAAGAGAAGGAGACTAAATCTTTCGTCTTTGGGAAGCGAGATAGGATGCAATAACGTTTCGTTAATTCAACCTCATCTCCAAGTGGGGGTCACCATTTTCTTCAGTTCTGGAAACAACGATTTGGAGAACAAAGGAAACAAACACATAGCGTGGAGGATACATTTAGTTTTCAGAAGAGGAAAAATTGCGAAAATTGGGTGGCAAGTAAAAACTTTATGGCCTTGGAAGCACTATTTTTCAATCAAGCCTCGTAACTCATTTCGCACAATTACACTAATGCAGTAATAATTATTTTGCTTATTAAATAAGCATAATCGAGAAGTAATTTTTAAGAAATTATCAAATGAGGTATTTATTTAAGCATATTGTTAAATAAATATTGAAGTTTTAACATATGATATTAATTTATGATGGAAAATATATTTCTTATACAAGTAATTTATATACATATTACCTGGTATATTATGCTCCTAGCGCAGATGAGCCTAAAATATAACAATTCTGTTAGAAGGGTAATTGTTTCAATGAGTACCAATTTTTTAAATTGAATTATTCTGAGTAAATTTAAGTGAACTTCAACTAAACCTCCAAAGAAAGGAGCAAAGTGAAAGATATAAATATGAAACCAAAAATGGTGAAACCTCCAGTTCATGTAATCAAAGAAATTTTTTGAAGCTTTCATAGTTCAAAATTTAATTTTCTCTAAAGAAACTGGAATTTATTAAAGAACAATAGTTAATTTTTAATGTAGCAGTAATTAATGATGATACGGTATATAAAGGTTAAAAGAAATTAAAATTCAAGAGTCAAAGTTATATTCAATTATTTCGCACAGGTGAATTTAAAATTTTATCAGGTCAGTCACCAAATTATTTTAATAAGTAATTAAACTTAATAGAAGTACATATAGTGAATGTATATCAATAACAATCAAACTTTTAGAAAAAGTATTTTAGTATACTTTTTTTAATGAGGAACAAAGAATCGAATAAATATAATGATCTCCAAAAAAAACTTTAAAGTATTATAAATAATCACAAATACGCATAAAACGGGACGTAGTAAGAGCTATGATTAGCAGAGTGGAAATCTTAAACAAGAAGGTAGGGGGAAGGGGAAATAAATATCTCACTGATTGTGCAGCTCAAAATTTATTTAAATTCCCTCTAATTAACTCTTTTCCAATATTTTTTAAAAGGAGGATGTATGATATTTATGTTTATTGTACGATTACCGTTTCATTTGAATCGATAAATTTCTGGTTGAAACGATTTAAAAATTATAAGTGTCCAAAATTGACGTTTTTTAATACTATTTTCGACAATTCACCAAAAATTGGGTAATTAATTTTCTCATCCAGCTATGGAAGAACCATAATTTTCAACATTTTTTTCGATCTATATATATCCCGTTAAGTATACAAAAATATCGCTTCAACATAATTAAGAAAAATCTTAAAAACACGTAAAAAATCATTAAAGAATAATATTTAATTTCAAGAAAATAAGTTAAAAAGAAAGGTTTTTAAGTACAGGAACATCGTTGCCCTCTGTTCATATTGTAACACATGTAGTGAATAAAAAAGGTATACGAAAACATTTTGCATGAAATGAACTGCTTACAGCTCTTTCCAAACACCAGCGAAGCACCCTAAAAGTTTTACAGCGATCTACGTTTTTACGTATCTACGATTTTAATTTGTAGAACAAACAAACAGACAAGTTTGAGAACAAAATTTACAAGAAAACTAATAAACTGGATTACTTCATTTACAATACTACAATACAGAATTACACCATTTCTTAACTTTTACTCCAATGTAAGGTATACTCTTCAATACCCAAACAAGATATCAATACTTAATTTTGTGATTAATACATATTTCAAACATTTTCCTTTTCCCAAAAATATGATAAATATTTCTCAACTTTGCAAGGAGTTTTTATTTCAAATTCGTGTTTAATGAAAAAAAAACTTTTGCAATATATAGTCAACATTGTTTTTAAAGTATTTGAAATTTAAACTAAGTATCTGTTAATCCCGGAAAAAGATCCACGCTGAGATATTTTTTTAAAGCACCTGAAATGATCCATGTGCAGATTTGCAATGGAACGCGACACTGTAATCCTCCAACTGCATGGAAAAACTATGGGAGACGGAGGTCATTGAACAGTAATCTTTTTTAGTCCAATTTTTACTATAATGTTATCATTCTGATTTCAAAAAATTCTTTCATGATTTAGTTTCAAAAGTTCTCGTGATATAAAAAAGGAGATTATATCCCTGGTTTTCTTAAACATACCTTTCACTTTTCATAAACACGCTTTGAGAGATGTGAATAAAATTAAACTTCGAAAAATACTGAATAATTGTAACAAACTGGAAATAATGATTGAAAATGCCACAACAAAAATTAATAAATGTAACTCCAATTGAAAATTGAAATAATTTTTTTAAATTATTTTAGTAATATTGCATCATAAAATACTGATAAAATATAAATATATCAATGAAAGAGAAGAGTGTCTAGAAAACATATGGTGATGATTTTTTTAATGCGATAGGTGTCATATTTATAGATTTCTTTAAGCAAAGGAAATGATTAATGAACAATGCTATAGTGAGTTACTCATTTCTCCCACTCACATTGTCTCATTTCCCATTTTTAACGCGGGGGCGTTTGAACTATCCTCGTATAATTTTCATGTAATTATCTAGCAATAACAATTCAGTTGCGCATAAATCAATAAAATAAGTCTTATATATATATATATATATATATATATATATATATATATATATATAT
>BMAW01114321.1:668181-706390 GCA_019974015.1 Nephila pilipes
TATATATATATATATATATATATATATATATATATATATATATATATATATATTACACATAATTTTGATATTATTGATAATCCAGAAACTAAACATTCCACTAAATAATTTTTAACTTGCTCCAGGCAAGTAAGACGGAATTGCCCGAAATGCAACTAGATGCTTTATAACTATGAGAGAACTGTTGGATATTAATTTTTCTCAATTCTAGGTATGTTTTTACCACTATGAATTTTCTTTGAATTCAAGGATTTCTTCATTAGATCCCATTCACAAACTTTTAATATTAGCAATAGAATAGATCGTTAATACAAGATTTGAAAAATGATTAGGTTATTATGCCTTATTTGTAATATCAAGCCTAAAACAATATTAATATTGTTTTATTAACCTGTCCATTCATAATTTCGAATACTGTACTTAAAAATTGTCTTAAGATTTTCGTATCAGCGCAACCTATTGGAAACTTCAAATTCGGTGTGTTTTATAATAAAAATATACTTATTTTTCTCATATACATTTACAAACAATATAAAAAATGCATAACGTTTTATACAAATAAAATTTAATTACATATTACAATACTGAAAATACTATTATCTTACGATAAATCCACACAATATTATACAAGAATTAATATACTAGAAACATTAATTCTGAATTTAGGTCTATAATGCATGTTTTAATGTAATTATTATGCTATAATTAAATTATTCGAGATCATTATGTTATTTGGTCGAATTTAGTATGTGTATATCATCCAAAATAATTGCTTATGCTTATGAAAGAAAGAGATGCATACGTATGATTTAATGCAAATCTAATAAGAGATGCTTTTTTCTTAAAATTATTGGTCGGTCATAGTCAGATGTTTCATTCCTTTTCTTCCACAGCTAGACAGTGCCTCTTTCGCCAGATGTCCATCAAATAAACGACAATAACCTCTCCAAATACCAAACAGAACCGCTCGCCATCGCTCTCCTCCAGTTCCGACCGGAAAAAAGGGGAACAGGAATAGCGACATTTAGGAGAAAGGAAGAAATTGTCTCCATACCTTTTCCCAAAGTTGTCTTTTTCTGCTGGTGATGCGATTTTTTTTACATTTGTTCGGAATGAAATGTGTTTTTATACGAGAAGGAGTGGATTTAAGGGAAATCAAAATAAACAGTTTTTTGTTTAGGTTTAAAATCCTTTGCGTAGACTTCTTCTCGTATCATTTCGTAACGTAATCCACTACATTTATGTTAAACAATGAAATATTACATTTTTTTCGCACCACGAAATTTTAAGATATATGAATTCGGTAATTTTTAAACTAATGTCTAAGTAATTTTTAAGGTTCTTGTTGACCTATTAATTTTTATTTAACGAACATTATACTAATATAATTGTTACTTTGATTATATAACTACGGTATTTATTTATATATTTTATTATTTTTTTTTAAGAAAATACACCTAAAAGGGAGAACGATAAAGGAAAATTTGGCCTTTTTTTTCTAATCGAATTTAAAGTATTTCTATGTCCATTTTAGAGTACTACTGTTATGTGGTTTCAAAATTTTAAAAGTATATTCAGTAATCAAATAAAATGTAAAAATATAGAAAAAAAATCATATTTTACTTTTTTGGTTATATTTTTTGGTAATTTAGTCAATACGATGGCTTGAACTTAAAAATGATAGAAAATATAATATTAACATTAAGAGCCTAAATCAATATTAAGGCTTTTTTTTCTTATGTTACGTATAACTAGGTATCTGACGAATGTTATTATTTTTAATTGAAAAAGGAATATCCTACCTACTTATCCATCATAATTTAATATTATAGAAACCCTCCTTACTAAAATTTTTGACCTTATTTCCAGTTTTGAGGAGGATTTCTATACCTTATCTGTAAGTTAATAAGATATAATGCTTATAACATAACCATTTAATTCCAAATTGTGATACATATCGTTAGTTTTAACTTTTAATATACGATAGACTCTTTGTTTGTGAACATTAAGAAAATTATTATAATGAAAATAAAACGAATATTCTTGATTTTTCCAACAATAAGTAATATCCTGTTTTATTACCTTCCTATCTTGTTTTCAAAACCCATTGATGGGTTTTTCTTTTGAAGTTCAAGGAATGGTGAAAAGATAAATAAGAGCTCTCAGCAACTTCTTTTGTTGTAACAGACATCGATGGCGTTGTCTCATGATTTTTCTTGTTTCTTCGTCATCTTTATAGTTGAATATAAGATTTTTAGTTAGTGAAGATATTTTCAGTATTCTGATAAGTGCTCTATTTATTTCTATTCAATTTTTCTTTAATCTTAATGATGTAACATAGAAAGATGAAAGAATTGATGGGTATAAAATTTCTTCCCATCCCAGTTTTTTTTTCCTTCAAAAATTTTCCATACTGGATTACGAAATAGGTACTAATTCCTTTACAAGTTTACTGATATTATAAATGAAAAGAGTTCAAGATTTTCTCATAGTTTTTACCTTTGTTATGTGTAAGTTTCTCACAATAGTATCAGAAGTCGCTCACACATATTATAAAAATTTAACTGAATTATATAGATGATGAGAATATAATATGTAATTATATACTGTAGAAGATTCATGGAATGTTATCAAAAATCATTACAATTTAGTTTTGATAAAATCAATGTCCTAAGAAATTAAATGAATATAGAAAAATAAATAAAGTAAATCAGTAATAAAACAAATGTAAGTAACTAATGCGCAAATGTAATCAATATCACTTAGGTCATTTTTACTTCATCAATATTCAACTTCCATCAAAATTTAAAACTTTTGTACCATTTTTCTGTAACGTTCCTCCAAATATTTATATATTAAATCCATTATGGCAAAATTGAAACGAGAAATTATGTAATCCTTTTATTTTTCATAAAATTCATCATAACATTTAATCCAATATTTAGTGTTATTTTACCATTAATCTTAATATGAAGGCATTTTAAAATTAATGAGTATTTAAAATAAATCAACTAGGAATTTTTTGAAGGATTTTCTTTCTTTAGATTCCATATTTAATTTTATTTGTGTTACAATGAACTAGTTACTACGTTGTAATATAATGTATGCTATAAGCTATTTATGACACAATGGTATTATTTAATTTCTTTAAACATTTTTTTCATTAACGTCTAATGAATTTAATAATTAACACTAATCGATATTATTAACAGACTTTCTTATATTAAAAATAATTTCAACTATTGTGATGTATTAAATGAAAAATTATTTATCATCAAACAAGATAGTACAAATCAGGAATTGATTATAAAATAATCATTGATTTATTTTCTTTTTTCATCAAGAAAGTCTTCTGGAACAACAAAATTCTAAGATTTAGTAAAATATCAATAATTATAAAAAAAAATGTTATACAAACCAATAGCATGAAACGTTGATATTACTAATTGCACTTCACAAACACGAATTCTATTTTCTAAATTACATTTTTCTCCCGAAATAATGCCTCAGAGATGAAGAGAAATTTAATGGTGTTAGAGATAAAAAAAAAAAAAGTGTTGACGATATTCGAGAAAAAACTTCTTTTATTTAACTAATTACAAAATCTCTAATAAAACATTCATTTAATCTTGAGTGGGAGTACATAAAAAATTACCCACATTGACGGGATAATAGTAATCTTTTATATAAAGCAACATAACTACATATCTTCTTAGCTGCCAACATATAATTTTAAATAAAATATTTTTATCGTTAATTTAAACTTTTTTCCTGTGTTTTTCCCCATCGACGACTTAGCAATTTCGAAAGAAAAGCTTTATTCGCGCAGTAAATACCGTCGAATCCTCATATATTTTCTCTTTTTTTTTTTGTGTGTGTGTGTGTTTCAGTTTTTATAAACACTAATTTCAACGAAAGAGTTTTGGAAAGTACATCATCCGAGGTAAATAATTTTATTTTTAGTTGATTTCTTTGTTTGAAATTAAATTATTTTTTCAAAAAATAATTTTCGCTCGCGAATAAAAATAACATCGAAAATACTGAATTGAAATTATTAAATCTATACTCTAAGTGTTTTATATTATATGCGAGGCTTGACTGAAAAGAAATGCCTGATGGCCATATTTTTTTGTTTGTTACTCGATTTCTAAAATTTTTGTTGAACCTAAGATATGTGCCCTCTATATTACGCAATTTTTTTGTTTCCATGTGCTGTTGGTATGACGAAAACGGAAGAAAATGGCGATTCACATAGAGCTGAGGTTGAAACAGCGATGCATCATCTCACCTTGTGACTTTCACCTCTTCACAAATTTGAAAGAACATCATCACTTTCATTTGAACGGCACGGCGAAAATTTCTGATAAAGCCTGATTTCGACAACAACCATCGGATTTCTTCTCCAACGAGTTTTATCGACAAGATCCGCTTTGACATAAGTGAGTGGGAAAGGGCGGGGGACGTCGAAAAGCATTTCTCGCATTGTATAGAGATTATAGGTAGCTTGAAGGTACACAAAAAATTATGAAAATCTTGTCATAAATAAAAAGTTGTCGCCATGGGGGTATTGATTTTGAATAAAGCCTCATGAAATAATTGAAGTAAAATATACAAAGAAGTATATAATTAATGGTTGCAAGATTATTAAAAGATAAGTTTAAAAATTATGAGTCATTGTTAGTTTATTCAGCTAGTCAAAAGCAAACTATTTTTTGTTTAATTATAGTTAATGTTGCGCCAGAGCTATATAACAGACTAATGGTACTGAACACATGATTTTCAACATTTTCAAGAGTCGAGGTGATTATTTGTGTGTTACCGCATAAAAACCACAATAATTCGAAATTATGGTTTTAAAGCAAAATAATAAGCATACCTTTAAAAGTTCATAGTCAAACTAAAAGTAAATAATATATTTAAAAGATTTTTTTTTATCTCTGAAGTATAATTTATGTTGGAAAAGATGGAAATCACAGCATTCTAAATAATGCCGTTGAATTCTATCAAAGACACGAGATGTTTAAGAAAACTTTATTTTATGACTGCTTAATTAGCAACAAACACAACTTGTATTAGTCTTCCTTCCCATTGTATATTCTTTCCCTCAATTAATGAATATCTTTATGATATTTTACAAACGGTATAAATGTCAATTTTTGTTTTTGTAATTTGTGAAAAATAGTTAACGAGAAAAATGTCTCTTTGGTACTGAGAATTCCAAGTATCAAAGTATTTTCAGAAAGCTAAAAAAAAAAAAAAAAAAAAAAAAAAAAAAAGAAAGAAAGAAAAGAAAAGAAAAAAAAAATCCTTAGGATATCAAAGAATAACAGAAAAAGGTTTTTGGAAGAAAATATTACACAGGACAAGCATGTAACAATCATATTTGCTAAGAACTCTAATGTGTGGGTGGACTGAATTCATTCTTAACGAATACTTGGAGAGAAAAAAAAAACCTTACATGATACTCGCTTTTATAAAGAGAGTCTTTCCTCGTCTCAGACAGTCTATTTCCAAGGTACTCTGTAAATTAAGTTTCATGCCGAGGGAGTAGCATACTGACTTGAATTCATATTTTATTCATTTAAGCTAAATTTAAAAATTTAACTGAATAAAAGACATAAAAAGGCTTTCTTGAGTATCAGAAAATATTCAAGAACACGCGACATTTATCTTAGTTTTTAAAAAAATCCTACATCTTTATTTACAATAAAATAGGACGTGAAAAAAGCCTTTTTATTCTATTAACTTTTTTTGGATCATCGATAGTATCAAAGTTCATCTCTTAGAAGAATTTCTTGAATGACTATTGCGATCATAATAATGCATAATGACTATGTCGTATCATTTTCTTGTTCATCTTGACGCTAAATTTTCTATGTTAGTTTATATTTCATATTACAGAAACTCACAAAAGGTCCACTATTGTTAAGTGAGTTTCTATTTTTACATACATAATACAAGCGAAACTTCATTTAATGTCTTTTTGAAAGCTTGAGGCAAATTTATTAAATAAAAGTAACGAAAATTAAAAAGAAAACTTTTTTTTTTAATGAAACCATTTTTAGCCACTTCTATAATTTCAAAATTGTCAATATATTCTATATAAGAATTAACAGGTTTAGAATTTTTTTTTAAATTATCTTTCACATTTGAATAAAATGGAAATAGATATAAGTTTGCTTTAACTGATTGTACATATAAGTTTATTTCTGTTTTAATTTTAAAACAATACAAAAAGATTATATGAATTTTTTAACGTTCTTTCATTTATATTGATATTCTTACTTCCTGAAAAACATCAAATAACGTTTATTCAAAACTAACAAAAGATAGTTTTTACACGCGGAAGTATTTTTAAACTTTAACATGAATTTAATTATTTCTTTGACTTTAAACCACACACAAAAAATGTATATTTTTAAAACCAATCAATTTGATTCTCAAGACAATATGCTTTACAAGGTCGTTCACATTTTCCTTTTCCTCTTTATTCTTAAACATAGTTGAAAATAAATGCGTCCAACGTAACCGCGTAATTTAATTCCGAAAGAAAAAGTGTTTTGTTTTTATGATTTTTAATTTAGCAAGAAAGGATTTCATACTTCTTAAATAAACACAAGTTCGTTACCTTCAAAAAATTCGGATTTCTTAATGCTTAATACTTTGGAAAGATTAATATTAAACTAATAATCACCCTCAAATAATACTAAAAAAAGTCAACAACCAATGTAAATGATATAGCCGTTTATTAAAAATAATTTCTTCTTAAACAATACAGGATTTCATCCTTCCTAAATAAATATCAGTTCATTACCTTCGGATGTGAGCTTCTTAACCGCATAGGTTAGGATTAAACTATTAATCTTTATCACATTCAAAATAAAAAAAAATGTAATACTTATGAAACAAGTTTATTTAAAAAAACAAACAACAGGTATTAAAAAGTAAAAAAGTATTAAAATTTCCCCAGCGTAGATTCTCACTCAGGTATCACTATTATAATCTGATTAACCAGTCCTTAACCTTCAGCTTCTTCCAATCCGTAATTTTTTTCAGTGTCAACAGTCCACAATTACTCGAATATTCTTTTAATAGTTTGCACGGGAAAATAATGTTTAAAACTAAAATACATTTTCAACGTTTAAATCCCAGAACTTACACTTTAACTCACATTATAAATAATTCTTAACACCGATATATCTATTGGCATTACTTTATATTAGTAATATATACTTCTTAAACTATTTAGTACAGTTTTCATTTGAGCTTAACTATCTTTTAATAATCTCCTACTTTCTTTCTATCAGACAAATGCTTGAGACTATTAAATGAATAGCTTTAAGAATTCAGGCTAAACACCTATAATCACGCCTGGTTTCACCTGATCAGATCATATGTAACTGACAGGAGATCTTAATGTCTTAAAAGATCTTTTTCACCTATAAGATGGATTACTTCACTCAGATATGATGAGAAAAACAAAATATGGATTAGTTTCTCCTGGAAATCGTAGCAATGGACGCGAATTAACTGCTATTCCAGTAATTTTAAGATGCGATTATGATCCAAGGTTTTAAAGTAAGGTGTTAGGTAAGATGCGTGTAAGATTATTCAGTTACCAGAAAAAGTTAATTCTTTCTCAGGGGAAGGTTGTGGTACTCGCAGGAAACAAATCTAAGTTTCAAAAAAGAACTTTCCTCTTCTTTTTAAGATAGATTATGAGATGTGATTGGTGATATTGCGAAAAATTTTAGAAATCTGATGAACCTAATGAAATCGCTGATTGAATAAGAAAAGAAACATAGTCGATTTACAGCTACTAGTTTATTTGTTAAAAGAGGAATTTAAAAATTAATTCAACATATAAATTACGATACATTAAATAAGATCAAAATTCATATAAAACTCATTCACAAGATTTTATAAAAACAATTGAAATATTTTTAGACAAACACATTTTAAAAATCAAACATTAAAAGACATTGATTTCTTTTAAGATTTAAATGACCAAATAAAAAAATTTAGTTTTTAATTCGAATTATTGACGAAGAGACTCCTATTTTTGAGTTACGATAAGATAAATAATGATGATACTTGAGGCTCTTTTTTTACTCTCCCTATTCCCACACTATTCAACGTGGGGACTTTGAGGCTCATATGGATTAATGTACAGCAGACCTAATTACTATTCAAAAAACGACTCATTTTAAGAAATCTAGAATCGAATCAGAACATCATTGAAAATGAGGCTTCGGCATTAATCATTGGGCTACAATGGGTTTTAATTAATTTTTTTTTACCATACAACAACGAATTTGACTGAAGGAAAAAAAAGCAGTACATCAACATTTAAGAAAAACATTAAATTTTTTTCATAATCTAAACTAGCAAATTTTTGTTACTACTGATTTTGAAAATAAAAGTAAAATTTTTTTATTTGAAGATGGATTAAAAGGTATAAAAATTTCTTAAATATAAAATAATATATAATCTATTAAAGCTTGAGGAGCTTGACCAAAATAGCTTGGTAATTACCAATAAATTAACTACCACAGTTACTGAGATAAAAAAAAGTATTAATACCTCAAACATTTATAAATTATAAACTATTAATATAAAATACTATGTTTATACTTTTAAGTCCATCATTAAATATCAGCTTGATTTAAAAATATTTTTACTTATATTTAATTCCTTTTAGTCTGGAAATTTAAGAATAAAAAGCAATTATGTAAAATATACCACATAATTTCAACTCAGTTGAACGTTAAAAAGTGCAAGGACCATCCTTTCCAAGTCCGTTACTGCTTGCGCATAACAAATTGTCATCGGAGTTATACGCGTGTGCCAAATTTCATCTCGATTAGAATGTAGGAAATTGATTAAAATTGTGTACAAATTTTGAAGTCTCTCTGGTAAGACATAAATATGAACATAGAAAGTTAAATAAAAGCTTGCAAAAAATAAAATTAGGGACAAACGAAACAAAACTAACAGTTTTGGGGGGAAATTCCTATAAAGAAAGAGCGAGAGATGTTTAAATAGTTCATCATTTTCGGTAAGGTTTTCCTTTGAAGTGATGAATCTGCTTTCACTACTTTTATTGAGAAACCGTTTTAATTTGTGGTGTGATTCTTTGATTCAAGATTCAAACGGGATTTAATTGATTTGATTTATGTAAGTAATTAATGTTAAATATATTAATACATGCATTAAAAGGGAAATCACAGCTGACTTATTTTTTTTGACCATTCATAGGAGTCGTATTTAGATGAGAATGAAAAAACTATCCTACTTTAGAAAGCGTACACAAATATCCTTAAGCATTTTATTGACTACTACTTTACAGCATTAAGTTGCTGAATTCAGCAATTCCTTTTTAAAACATTGCAATACAGAAAACAGTTATTTTAACAAAGAAAACGATTATATTCTATCAAATAAAATCTATCACACTGTCGAGCAATCTTATGAATCATGTAAAATTAATCTAGACCAATATTTTGAGAGAATTATGATTAATTGAATTTCCAGCAAAAGTGTTATATAGCGAGCTATTGGCGACGACATTCGATATTTTTAATAGAGATGGATAAATTAACGTCTAGAAGACTACAGTATTTCACATGGGAGATTTTTATGGAATTGAGAATCGAACAGGTAAAAATTTAGCAACTGTAAAATCTTGTTACAGTGGCTTCACGGAAATGCAGGGCTGCAATTTATATGATTTTTCTTTAGAGTCACAATTTTAGCTATTTCTTTATAGTCACAATTTTAGCTATCTTTAGCAATTGGTAAAGATTTGGTCTCTCAAATAACATTACACAAAAGATTGCATGAGGGCTGTAGAGGATGAACTTCATTTTGTGGTCAAGGAGTGACAGATAACTTGGACAGTTTAAAAAGTGCTGTGTTAGGAATGAAAAGAATGGATTATTAGGAATAGAATATAAGAATGGGGTAATTCTCAGAAGTATTGTCCATTAAATTTTTTTTTCTTTCTTTGTAACTCGGGAATATGGCGTCATTCGTATCCCAAAAATCGTCGCCACAACTTTTCCGGCCGATGAGACCGCCTTCACCTTCTTTAGAGAAAATCTATCTGAACCTACCCATTGTTTCGATTGTTGCTTGGTTTCCGATGAAAAAGGACGAATCCAGGTCTCACCGACGATGACAACTCGGTACAAAATAAAGATGACAAATTGACGCGAGAGCAATAAAATATTGATTTGGCAGCAAATGGCTGCCAAATTAAAACTAACAAACTAATCCAATTTTGGTTTGTTTTGTCGTCAATTCGCAAATGGCAACTCACAATAGTATCATCAACTTGCCTCTACAACGCCATTTGTCTGCAAACACAGGTTCTTTTTGTACCACTCCGTGTTGACATTTCATTCTTCTTTATTTCAAATCCACCCACCTTAGAACTGCGAGACACAGTTTGTGTAACTAATGTGAAGCAGATTTGACTAAATTTGTCCAAACTTCGCCAAACACTAGTAACAACGCATTGCAAAAAAAAAAAAAAAAAAAAAAAAATTCCTAATGTATATCTATGAGAAAGACTTGAAAGGAAGAAAGGGGGAAGAAGGTAAGTTATCATAAACACGAAAATATGGGCCTCCTGGAGAAGCGTTACCTTTGTTTACCACAGGCAGCAAACCCCATAGGAAAAAGCAATGGGTTGTAAATGAAGGGAATGATCAGTTACGGATCTAGAACTCTGCTGCTTATTTTAGCATCAAAATCACGCAAAAGTTCATAAGATTGGCGAAGATTTACATTCTATTATATCAGTTTAACGGTTAACAAGGTTTAAGCATATATAGCATTCAGTAGGGGAGTTGCACTTTCTGCGAACAATTAATTATCTTTGATTAAAATATATATATACAAGCGCTAATATAAATAAGTTGTATTATAAAATATAATAACATATTTAAGTTATCAATTTTTTTCACTAATGAAGACAATATTGGGAAAATATCTTTATTTTAAATAACAAATACCATGAAAGAAGCTTGCAATTTCATTTTCGAAATATTTTGGAGGATCACCAAATTTCAGAGATATTAATAAATTTTTCAGGTGTGACATAAAATTATTAGCTCACATTTATCCATTATTAAATCCAACATTAATTTCAATACTTTATGTAAGACAATTTTTCATCAAATAATTATGAACTCGAATATTTTTTTTTTATTTTTATGAAGAAAAAAATGTCTGCAGTGGGGTCTTCAAAAAACTAAGGTTTTGAAGGAAAAAAAAGGTAAAAATATTTTTTATAGCTGAAAAATATGTAATTAAACAAAATAGAATTCTTACAGTATGAAACATTTTAATTTAAGAATATATTCAAATACAATGTAATACTTATTTGTTATTCTATATCCTTAAATCTCAGAAAAATTCCTAGAAATTGATATTAAACAACGTGAATGTCTTTTTCTTTGCACGAATAATATTTTGAAAATATTCTTGAATAGCATTGTGGCTACAATCACATCAAAATTAAATTTCCTTCTAAGTCGTTCAATCCGGGAAATCATTTTCTTAAAAGAATTGCGAAGGAAATTCGACGATTGAATAGAATGAAACAAACTGCGTAATAGTATACTTTATATTCCTCAGAAATAATTCTTTCTTATGTGATTGAAGAGAAATCTCATTTTTTTTTTTTTTTTTTTGTAGACCGAAACTATTTGAAAAAAATGTTCTTTTAAGATAGCATTACAAAAATAATTTCTTCCACTATAAGTTGCCCTTCGAAACATTCGAAATAAATAAGAATAATTGGTCTGAAGACGGAGAATTCGCCACACTGGTATTAGGCTATTTCACAGTGCTGAAACTATTTGAACAATATCGACATGAAATTTGACCCTTCGTAAAATAGGGGGAAAAATAGATTAGAAGCGCATTACTTCGGTAGATATAAATCTATATATTGTTGTAAGTGATTTATAAAATTTATTCCTTAATATTATAATATATTGAATAATTTATTTCAAGAATATGGTAATAGTTTATTCAACACGTACTTTTTGGCCTAGCCCAGCCTTTTTTTGACTATGACCTTGTGTATCGTAATATATTTTAAGTTTACAAGGGAAGATTTATATGTGGAATTTTAAATTTTTATAAAGTGAAATATGAAACATTTTAAAGTATATTTATACCGTATTTTTTACCGGAAAATATAGTACAGATTATTAGCTAATTTTTTAGTTTTAATGACTAAAATAGTACCTCAAAATTAATGATAACTGGAAAAATTTGATCTAAATGTACAATTTATCATTTAAGCAGATTTACAAGAGGAGTATTTCTTTCTATAACTAAATGTTAACATACAAAAATCCATGCTCTGACTATTGGAATTTTTATTAACCTCATTAGAAAATTTATTTTTTTCCTGTGTTTTTGTGCACCCTCACATTATCGCGTGTTATATTTTTATCACTTTATTCAGATTAAATTTAACATAAAATATTGAAGAACAAGGACATTCTTGTGTTGGGTTGGAAACTTACTAAAATATTTAGTGTTAATTTAAATATTTGAAATTCAGCTGGTTAATTTTATCCTTTCAATGGTCACGTTTTAATTATTTAATTATGATAAAATAAGATGGTTTAATATGATACTAAAAATTTCATTTTTCAAAATGGATTAAAGACAACGATTTTTAAGCGCATGCACTACACTTTTACATTACGATTTTTTTTAATAGATATGTATTCGAAGCAGTTTCGAAAATTCTGCAATATTATTTTAAGGTCATGCAGTTGCCATTATTTCCAGATTATTCAACTTTAATTTAAATGTGTGTGGGATTAACAGTTTATAATTGTCAAATTTGCTTCTAATTTATATTTCAGAGCATGACATTTGCGCTTGAAGCATGCAAAGCGAAAATAATTTATATTTCCCGATCTCTTCATTTGAAAATGAAAATTTTTAACAAGTTACAATCAACTCCGAACTCAAATTCGAGTTTTTAAGAACTTGGTGATTATTAACTTGAGGTAGTTAGTTACCAAAAACAATATAAAATTTATATATTAGCTTTGATATTCATTACATATATTTCTCAATAGTTCTCAGTATTTTTAATGAAGCTATATTATACGAATTTTTATTTTACTAACAAATATCACATAGATATCTCAGTAAATTATTTGTTATCCCAATAATTTAGTAGCTTACTGGGACTCGAGCAACAAAAAAATGGGTTACAATGCCCTTTTAAAATGCAAATATTCATTAATCAAAAATAATCCAGACTAGACAACAACTAAAACTCTCTTGGATGGGTTCATTCAATTGCTTGTAAAGATATTTTATGGTAATTTAAATATTCTTACATACCTAGTAATCCTTTGTATTGTAATATGAAATTTATAATGAATGCGATAGAATTTAGGTTTTAATCATTGGAAATTCCCTTCGGATATTTGAAATTCATAATTTTCCTCAAAAACTTGAGATTTATTTTGGATTTTGAATTACATTCATTTTCATTTTCAGGTTTATGAATGAAATGAAATAGTTATTATAGCTTTGGAAATTTTACAATGGGATTTAAATTTAATACATTAGAAGAGAGATTTTTTAGTCATGAAAATACTTTGCTTGTATATAAATTCCCCACTGAATTATTATTATATGAAAAATTCTCTGTGCTATTATTATTTTAACACGTTAATTTTTATCTTTAACTCTTAACAAAATATTCATTTAATGTCAATATGCATAAATATAGTACGTATGGTTAAAAATAATCGATAAAAATAGAAAATTACTTAAATATTGTTTTATATATACTGTATTAAATATTATATTATTAAAATATATTATAAAATTATTAATTTAGATTGTATTAATTAAGAAAGTTTTTTTTTGATGCTTTATTATATATATTTTATTAATGTGTAGTAACGATACAGATTAAATTAAAAACAAAACGACACATAACATTTAATAGAAGAACGTTTTAGAGATCCCAGTTTCAATTTAAATTACGATTTAAATTTGAATGATGTAGTAACATACAATTCTCTCTTAAGTTCCATTGTTAACTGAAATATAAATACTATAAAGTCTGTAATAAAAAAAATACATTATATGTTTTACAGTAAGATGGCTATAACATGAAAGTTTAAGCAGATACAGTAGTCTCTCTTTAATTTGGCGCGTTCGAGACCACATTCGAGTAGATTTGGCGATTTTGCCGGTTCAACGATCGTTAATATAGTTTTAATCGGGATACACCAATATAATGAGATTTTTTATTGACATCGCGCTCAGAAGTAATGCGCGTGATATTAGGGACGCATCTGGTAGTTTTGAATCTCGTTCAAGTGACGAGGATGACACCTGGGATAACACCTCCCTCTCCAAACTTCCGCACCACGTCATTGGGAGGGCTATGGACTATGACCAGATTTAACGCATCAGCTCCGCTACATCATGGGTCATGAGGGGCATCAGGGTTCGAGCCCTCGACTCGACGAAAAAATGCGTGTCCGTGAATTTGACCAGTAGGTTACTGCTGCCACAATTGGGATACCAAAGATAAAAAGGCAATTAAAAAGATACATTTCATATGTTTGCACAATTTATGAAATTGAGTAGACGATATAAATATCTCACAAATTTTATTTCTTCTTTCCAGCAACTACAAAATTAAAAACTTTTAATATTCATTTAATCAAATATTATTGTATTGATAAAATGCACAATACAAAAAATATTATAACAAAGCAATTATGACAATCTACTCTAGTCTCCTGCTTACATATATTAGTTTTATGAGTTTACTTTTACGTGTTTAGTTGAAATACATCTGTTGAGGATCAATAAATATTCCTGTACAACATACTGAATGTATACATTGGTAATATTCTGCGGACAAAAAATGAAACCTGATATAAATAGGGAAACCCTGTATTGAAATGGAAACTCACAGCCACAATAAACACTGGGCGAAAATGCGAGCAGCCCTGTGTGGTGACCTGGTTGTCAAGGTCAACAATAGTTCAAATCCTCATGAAAAATTTCAAAAGTAAATGGCTAGATCGATGTCGGATGATTGAATGTGTCAAACTATTGAATGCTGGAGTAAAGAGTGCTTACTGTACAAAAAAAATTTTTTTTTCTTTCAAATTTCGAATAAATAATGCTTTAATTTCTTATACCCATTAATAAGCCGTTTATTTTTTCAGTCGGTTAGTTCTATTGATTCACTCTTTTGAATATTTTCTCAGTCCGTGAACCATTAAACTTGAAATTTTGCAAGATAGCTTACGACCAAAGTCAAGACAGGGCTTTAAGAAAGTTAAACAACGCTAGTCTGGGTTAAAGGAGATTTTGAGTTCAAAGGTCGCACTTGCTTATATATTTTAAATTAACAAACACAGAATCTTGAATTCTAAGGTCAATGTTCTTTTCTGAAATTGCCGATGATGCTGAAAACGTTTTTTTTTCTCCCTCCTTTTGAATGTAAAGTGAAAAATCGTGGTAGAGGAGATATTCGTAATCTCTGAATGATATGTCAGATGGTATTTTGAATTTAAAAACAAATATCATTTTAAAAATGCTAGAAAGCCAATTTATCAAGTATTTAATTTTATCAAAGAATTATTTGTCATTTAATGAAACTAAAGAGAAAATTTTTCGAATATATAATATTTTACACATGGCTTTTATACGTAATATGTAGTTTTGTGTATTAATATCTTACAATAAAATATGAAACAATTTTCTTTTTAAATCCTTATTTAGTTTCCATTAGCAGAATAATTTCGGAACGTATGATTTCACTGAATAATCTATCGTTGAAAACCATATGGATCAATAACCGAAAAATTGCTTTTTGTGATTGTTAAACATATATAATTACTAATGCACCGGAGAATGAATAAAAAAGGATAATACGTAAAAAGTAATAGTCAATGTATCATTTAATTATTTGACTTCGAATAAATCTAGCTAAAATAATAATATACTCGTATGTATATTAATCATTCTTTAATATAACTTTGCTTAAGTTAAAACTGATTTTGAAAATTTGCTGTGGTTTGAATTTGCGATTCAGGTTTCAATCCTATACTTCGATTTACTTCATCGACTTTTGATTCAGTTCGATTCCTTTCTACTTACACAGGAAACAAAATATGTGAAATGATTGTTTGTTAACGTCGCACTTAGAAGCACCACTAGGCCTATTTGAGACGGAACTCGTAATTTTGAGCTTCGTTCAAGTGACGACACCTGAGCTGGCGTCTCTCTCTCCAAACGTCCACACCACGCATACAGAAGGACTTGTACCAGATTTAACGTGCATCAGTTCCCCAACACGGCAGATCTTTAGTGTCATCAGGGCTTGAACCCATCACTCGACGAAACGACTCGATTTCTAACCAACTCTTTCACGGTAGATACGTTCCTCAGAAAACCATGCAAAAAATAAATTCGTGTAAAAAATACATGCGACATATGGTAAATTTGGGGATATGTTCCAAAACTTTAAGAAATTGTGTAAGAGGAAAAACCTCTAAATATTTTCCCAAAAAACCGTGCAAAAATAGTGATAATGAAATCCCTATTGCAGATTTATGAAACAAAAGCAATTCCTTTTTATTACAATTTTTTTTTTAAAAAAAATTAGTGTACAGTGAAAATTCAATCTATAGTTATATGCAACATATAAAAATTCAAATTGAAATTAGGAATAAAACTACTAAAAACTATTCATCGCTACTTGAAAACAAGCGTGCGGGTTTATTACGAACTGGATCAAAAATGCTATCATCAGTAGATGTATCAGTTATGTCTACCACAACTGTCGACTTTGATTCAAATGAAGAACTTCGTTCGTTATTAACGCCTCTGGTTTTTTTTTTTTTTTTTTTTTTTTTATTACAAAGTCTATTATTAGTGGGGTTTTTTTATTATTATTTTTTAAATTTATTTTTGATTTCGCAAGTTGCTTATATAATCCTTGATATCCTGGTACCCAAAATTTAAGATTACTTTGAAATTTTAATGTACACTTTATGTTAGGATCATGAGTAAGAAAATGTTCCAGACTTGTAGCAAATTTCAAGCCCTCGCGAATTAAATCCGCTGTTAATAGCTGAACATCTTCGACTTAGTCATTATCAGCTTCTTTATTATCATAAACTGTCTTAAATTCGATCGAGTCGTCTTCATTTAAAGAGCTTTCTAGCATCTATTCTTCGAAGTCCACCGTTTGCATGTTGTTAAAATCTTGGCCACCAATTGCATTGGATAGAGTTATGATTTCAAAACACACAGCTTATTTTTGTTCTACGAAAGATTTTTCACGCGTGCTGCAAAAAATTTTTCCAACATGATATATACATTTGTACATATACATATATGTTATACACATATAAACATATGTATATATACTTACACACACACACACTCGCACACACATATATATATATATATATATGTGTGTGTGTGTGCGAGTGTGTGGGTGGGCGAAATTTATTTTGATTATTAATTGATCCTCATGTGCGTAATGTTGTAAGTTACAACTATTACTGTTGATTTGTTTGGTTCGAGGAAGCCGTAGATTGAAGTTATCCGTAGTATGGTGAAGATAGAGTTAAATCTGCTGAGTTCAACAATGATGGCCGTCGAAAGATCATTATGTATAATAACTTACAACATTATGTACATAGGGATCAATTAATATGCAGGATATATTTTATCTAGATATTTCATTATTTCTTAGAAATAATTAAAATTTTACTATACTCCGGTCGTACAGAGGGAGTAACTGGTAGAAAAATTACCCTGAGACAGTCTTCTTCGCTACTTCAGTTCTGAGCCATCGAGATCCGATAAATGACGAATCCAAACATTTTTAACACAATTTTATTTAATCCTTAGAAATTTAATCTTGAGAATCCTTCTTATTTAATCCTAAATCAAAACTTTATTACGAATGTATAACACTAACTAAAGATTGTCCTCAATCGCATATTATAATGGAAAACTCTACTTATTTGACAAACAGCAAAACTGGATCGGAGACAAGAAATAACATTTGTAACCTAGACTCATGTTAAATATTAACTTTCATATGATAACACTTTTACGCACCAATACAGATTGAAATTCAAGCTTGCTGCATCTTCATATAGTTAATACCCCTCATATCTCGATCTCTCTATTTAATTACTCCAAATCTGCCATCTGATCATTTCTTTTACCCACTACACTTCTTACATAGAAATTATAATTTACATGAGTCGTGGTTCTTTCACAAGGCCAGGTTGACAAATCAAATAATGTAATAAAATAGTTCAGAAGGTTAGTTGAAATGAGAAACGCGCGAGAATCCGTTAAAGCCCGAACGTATTTACCCCTTTTGGGGATGAGTTACTCAGAGGTGAGTTTGTTGATTTTGTTGGTACAAGAGTAAGGTGAACAGATTTTAACAATCGAAAAGCGGTACACCATTGACGGGGGGAGGGGGAGAGTCTTGATTAAAAATTTGGTACCTAAATAAATTACTTTCCTAAATCATATGAATAGCTTATTTGTTGACATCACTTGTTTGACTAGCAAGCAATACGATGTGTGTCGTATGAGAGACAGTTACAAAACTCAATATGCGAAGGCGTTACTTCGTGGGCGACCAACAAACTCCTTACACCCGGACCCTTCTCCTCTCTAAAATTCCCCTCCGCTTTCAATTTTTGTACAAGATGTAATTCCTTTGCAAAATGTTCCAAATGATGCTGGATTGCTAGATGAACATGTTGCTATAAGAATAAAATCTGTGGTAGTGTACAAAGTGTTCTCTCTTCATTTTACAGCTATAAAACGTTTTCGTCGCTGCCAATGCCAAAAAATGCCAATGTTCATTAAGTCGAAACAATGGTGGTCGTATTCTGGCAACTGATCAAGGCGAACTTTGATAATAAGTTCTCAACAATTATTTTTATTGTTAAAGTGTAACATTATAAAATTTACGAAAATAATATAAAACTCATATCCTGGTGAAATAGCTACAGAGAAGCCGAAAACCGTATATTCCCTTAGCGTTCTCTCGTCGTTCAATAGCTTGCCGTGCATTATTTTCTAAAAAGCGGGACGTCTGGTCACCTTATACAAGAGCCATATTTAGCCTAGCAGAGCCAAACATTCGTAAATTTACGTGGGGGGGGGAATTTACCAGTTACGTAAAAAAACTCAGCGGATGCAAGATAGGAATAAAAATGGAGCATGGAATGCCAGATAGAAAGATCCAAAATAGAGAGAGATAATTGCAGTATTATGGGGACATCGTCTTTCAAGATTACCAAATACAGCAAGGAGATGCTCCCCGGGCACTACGGGATGTAATTACTGTACTTATTTAAAGATGATAAGGCCCAAGGAGCTAAGCCGTATTTACATCTATGGCCATTTCAAAAAAAAAAAAATCGTAGTCAATAAGACAATGTGAAAATGGTCAAATATTCTACACTGGTGCAGCATTCTAGGTACATCAGGATTTCCATTTGAAACGAACACATGTCTTTAAGTTTATCTGTAGCGCTCGCCAGCACCCTGTAACTGGAATAAAAGATTTTTGAAGACTAATTTGCTCATTGATTGATTTTTGATCAATTATTAACGCCGCATTCTGGAAGCAGCACGCTAACTATTGGTGATGGACCTCGTAATTCTGAGTATCGGTCAAGTGTCGAGGGTGACTCTCTAAATGGCACCCCCCTCCAAACTTCCACACCCTCTTCAGTGGTATCAAGACTGGAACCCACGAATGAACGGAAATAATGTCTATCATGAGCTTGCGAACATGATCACTCGGCTACTGCAGCCACAGTTTGTTCGCTGATAATTAACTATAGGAAAAAAGTTTTCAAGCATAAACGACCCTCCTTATGTTGAAAGTCACTCATTAATATGTTTTTCACAAATTATTGTACATTTCTTTTAAAGCGTATTAAACTAGAACTTCTCCCTCTTTTTTTTAAGAAAAGTTAAAAAAAAAATAGGGTTTGGGAATCTATACAATAGAAGGTCACCAAAGATTCTGCGTGGCCTCAATTTCTCAACGTGCCTTAATTCAGTTGAGCAACAAAATTTCTACAAACAGGATCGATAGTTAAAAATTGATATAAAACTAACACAGGGCGAAATCTGTGCCTCGTGTTTCCCATTAAAGCAAATCATCTTTCGGAATTCATTCTTATACAAAATCATTAATCGAGCATGAAGAGAAAATACTGGGGGAGGGCTCAATGAAAAGAAACTTTCTCGCACGCGCCCTAACATTGGGTTGCTATGGCGACGCATCATGACATCTTCCCGGGCATCCCATCCAACACCATCATTCTCCGATGCGCTCCAGAAGGATTTCAACTCCCGTCAAAGAAACACGGATTTTCCAGTTTTTCCCGTTTCTCCTAACGTTTATCTAAAAGTGATTCTATCGGTCTTGTGTTTGTGAAATAGTTGAAATCAATTATTTGGAAGAACAATTCGTTGGTTGATATAGAAGAGGAAAATAACCTTTTCGGTGAGATTTTACTTTAATATTTTGAAATTATAATTTCTGCAAAACTTGTTTTTAATTTTTTTTTCTCTATTTAACATATGTCTTAGTGTTGAGTGAAAAAAAATTTTCGGAGGGGAAAAAACCAGATTGTCGATTAATTCTGTTTTATGTTTATGTATTCTTGCCTAATAATCTTAATTTTATTAAAATTTGTTGGGTAATTATAGATTCGAAAGAAATCTATGAAAACTTTGATAGTTGGCTGCGTTCGATTAAAAACGCATTCACGTTCGATTTTTATTGTGCTAAACGCTATCAAATATCTCGTACTTGGAATTTTCTACAAAAAATAATTCAAACAAAGTTGATAAAAAAATATAAACTGTTCTAGAATATAATACCATATTACAAAACATAGACGTTTCGTAAAGATTTTTATGGTCAGCATTAAAATCGGTAACTTATATATGTTGGGAGTGTAATGGTGGACTTTTGATGGTAATCTTTAGTTGGAGGGAAAAAGTTTCGTAACTTTGGAATTTCATTAAATGTTAGTGTGCGCGTGTGTGACTTTTTAAGCTTACTTTTCAATTTTTAAATTAGGAATATGCATTTCTCGGGGTAATAAAGTATTAATAAATAAAGGCTTCTTTAGTCATAAAAATTATTTTAATAACAAATTTTAATTTCAAATCAATCAACTAATAGAATTTATTTTAATATTTAATTAAAAGCCTATTTTTGTAATATATTCAAAAACATAATTTAAAATTTATATTTAAAATATAACTTTTAATATTTTATTTGAAATCCATCCTTTAAATATTTTAATGTATTTTTATAAATAATTATAAAGTATGTATATATAATATAATTATAAATATATTACTATATTATAAATAATTATAAATTATTATTATTATAAAGAATATAGATATTTTTAAAGTAAAAAATATGAATAATAAATCTAATTACAGGATTCAAATATTCAATCAAAACGAAAAATATCTTAAGTGATCTTATTTATATTAAAAATTACAGAAATGTCTGAGAAATTTCTAGAATTTTTATTTTTCTTATTTTAAATGTTTTTCAAAAGTTGGTTTTTAATGTTTATTTTTAAAAATATTTTTATATTTACTTTTAAACATTTTATTTGCATTTTTCTTCATTGATTGTTATAACTACATATCATTGTTTTACTAGTTTTGTTGTATCGATTTTGAAATAACCGAACTCAAAACCAATTTTTTTTAGAAATAAATTATGAAAAAGTTAATAAGTGATATCATATTAAAGGTAATTTTATAAAGCATGAAAATTGTTTTGCTTGGAGAAACTCAAACATCTCAATAAATTCCTAACAAATTGCAGTATCTAAATTTCTAAAAAATAATTACTTGTAGGTTTTCACAACTAATTTAATACAACGCAAAAGTTTTCTATTGGCATAAAATAATTATTGTAGTCCATAGCGTTAACGAAATTTTATGTAGTTTTCGGTCAATAACTTTGACCAGGTATTATAGCTGTCTTGTAGAATTAAGTACTACAAAATAAGTGACGAAATAATTATTAGAATAGCATTTTTTTTATATTTTATAATGAATTTTATTTATCAAGCCATTATAAAAGGATTAATTATTTTGCTCTGACTATTTGTACAAAATTTAATTTTCTGTATTAATCTTTTTTTAAGCCATACTAATTTCAAAATTAAATTTTTCAAACATAAACATTCCGAGTAAAACTTTCTTGCTAAATAAAATAAGCAATTGATGAAATAATATAGTAATCGAGATATGCGTTATTATTCTAGCTTCTTTTTAACGAAGATGATATGTTTAGAAAGTTGGTGTTAAATTTTCTAGATTAAATATCAGTTTATTTGTTATTTAAACAGAATTTTTATGGTTTATTTTAAATTTATGTACTTCACTTGAAATTAATTCTTGCAAGATTTCATACTTTTCTACATTTACTTTAAAAATTATTTTTATATTTCTCTGTATCGTTTGTTTAATTTTACTTTTGAGATACATTTAACATTGTTAAGGAAATCAAAATTTAGTATTTATTAAAATACTTTAAAATGTTTTTTTTTTCTTACTTTGATCAAACGATTCTAATTATTCAGAATATTACAAACTAGATTGGAAACAGGTTTTAAAATGTACAACAAACAGAACAATATAAAAACTAATTAAAAATTGCCTAAACAAAAAATTAATTCAACTTATAAAAAGTTATTGATACCTTTAATATCTCACATAGACATTACTCAGAATTTTGAATACAGTTTAATTTTTTTTTAATTTAATTTTTAAGAATTTTGAATACAGTTTTTGCACATTTTACATTTATATAATCTGTAATGATTTTGGAAAATTTTTATTCTCTCCTTTTAATTAATTTCTCCTTTTATCGTGGCATTTACCACTCGTATCGATACCTCAGAAACTATAGGTTTTTATTTTCACAAATTATTTCTTTTCGAAACACACAATACCAAATGACTTAAATATTTAGAGGGATAAATTTTCATTTTCATTTAAAACCCAAACCTCATTCAAATCCACTCCAGTCAAAGTCATCTACAATTTCGAAAGTACTTCTGACACATTTAAAACAGCCCGCCTTCGCATAAATTCGTCAATCCTATTTATATACTTCCTCGAGCACATCTTTGGTCATTGATGGAAACTTAGTACACAATCAGGAGGCAGCAAAATCACCTTAACACCTCCTGTCAGGGGCCATTGACTCCTGTGCGCCACTGGAATATTTGAGAGCTTCCGGAATTGTTCTCTTTTCTTATTTAAGCCCCCTGAAGACCCCAGGATTGATGCCTCTCCTCCGGATTCTTGTTTTTAGATGCATTACGGAAGAAAAAGGCATTCAAACCGAAAAAAAAATAAATAAATAAAGTTTTGGAAAAATATTCAATAATTTAATCGCATTCTTTAAGGTTTTCCTTGAAGATGTAAGAAGTGTTCTTCGAGGCGAACGTGTTGTTTTAGAGAGCATGACTTAGTTATGTACGCCGATAGGAATGAGGGGGTCTTCGATTCGGTTATCAGGGTGACTGGACTGACCAGATGAGCACGTGTGTTCGATGTAATGATTTTCGACAAGAAGGCGGTGTGATATTTGCGGAGGTTTTTCTTCGAATGGAGATAGCAAAATAGGGATTGCTTTTCCCTCCGGGCTGTTTATTCGTAACCTTGCGTAATTGATCGTATTACGAATCGCGGTGATTAGCGATCTGCGCTTGTCATATTGGACCGAAAGAAAAAAAAAACTTTTATGATTTTCTTTGATTAGCGTTCGATGCCAAATTGATAAATGTGACTTATCTATCATATTCAGTTTTATGATTATCGAATTAACACTCCATAATATCATTGATACCGACATATCATTATAAAGAGAGGTTCAAAATACATTTTTGATGTAAATGAATTGGTTTTAATTTAGAAGAATTTTTATTCGAAATTATTAAATTATTAATTTTTAAAAATAGTTATTAAATTTTATATGTAATATATATAGTTGAATTATTAATAATTATTATTAATTAAATGCTTAAAGAGATGCTACGAATTTTTAATTACAGCTTTAGAGGCTGAATTAATTTCAGTTGATTTCGTTCTTTATCATCGTTAAATCATTCCGGAAAGTTAAAGTTTCCTCTCTTATCATCGTTAAGTTTTCAAATAACAATTATTATTAAGAAAAAATAGTAATTAATTATTAATCATTATTAGTAAATTGAGAAATGAATATTTTATTGAAGTCTTTAGAGGTAGGATTAATTTGATTTGATTTAATTCTTTATCATCGGTCGCAATCTTCATAATGGACTATTGGCAGACAGCCATATAATTCTGAGCCAAGTTCAAATATTCTAATTTGATATCTAATTCTCTTAGCTTGGAATACATGCTACGTAGCTACCTTCACAAGCAATTAGATTTCACAATCCAATCGTAAAACATATCACAACCGTGTAAATAATAATCGTTATTTACACGAAAAACTTGATTTATCGTGTCCTACTTACCTAAACCCTCTAAGTAATCAGGAAATACTGTTGTAGTCCTTAAATAGAAATCTTTATGCTTCTTAACTCCGAGAGAGAAGGGAAAAATAACTTCAGAGATTGATAAATAATAGTTTGTGTATATCTCTCACATTTAACTTATTATTATATTCCACTTATATTTAATTACCTGACACATTTAATTTATTTGATCAATCATAGAAAACACATTCTCGACAATTGATTTTGAAAGTCACACATCATAAGCAAGTATGTCAAATTCAATTAATTTATTTAAAATTCTATTTGCAAAATCTGATGTTAAATTTGAAACTACTTAATCATCACAAATAAATTTTGTTTGTCGATTATTTATTAACGCCGCACTTAGAAGCAACTTGAAAGATATTAAAAATCACATATAATACATCCACGAAAGGACTATGTTCAGAAGCGAAGGGTCTTCTTCGCATTTAATGAGACTAAAGAAAAACTGCTATTTTCTTCTTACTTAAGTTTGTCAATTAAAAATAGAAATTTTTTCAATGCAGAACACTCGCTTTTGTTAAACTTTAAAAAATATTCTCAAAGAAGCAATTTTTTTTATTTAAAAAAATAAGGTTTTCGTTAATAAAAAAAAAAGTTGCAAAATCTGTACTCTAGTTAAAATATATCAATATTTAAATTAAATGCAAAGAGAGAGCTAAAGTAGACATAGAAAATCAAAAAATGGAAAAAAGTTAAACAAAATATCTTTAAAAAAAAAGTAGAACTAGTAACTGATATTAAATTATTACATCATAAATGTTACCTTACTTTCACTGTCTGAGAACCTAACAAGAATGGTATGAAAGGAAAGAATGTCTTTCTACGCTTCAAAATATCTTTTCATCGAATTTTTTTTTTCGTGAATTTCTTGCATAATCACGGTAAAATAAAATGTGCACCACATTTTAGAATAAAGCGATAAAAAAAAAGAAGAAAATATTGCCCCAAGCAATTTTTACCTTTCCCTAACTTCTTTTGGCTTCAATAGAGAAACTGTAAGGTTTCTTTCTATTTGGCTACCATCACTATTCGCTGAAAAGAAATTTCTAAAATGGGGAGAAAACGACAAGGAGTGTAAAAGAGAGGAGAGAGAAATTTCTACGGTGATTTCATCAACCAGTGTAAGTTTTTTGTGGAGAGAAACTGAAGAGAATGGCTATAAAATACAAAAACTAAAAGTTGCATTGTTTCATTTTTTTGAGTAGATGAAACCTTTCAATTGAAATATTTTTCAGTATTTTGGTAAATATGGCTTCAAGTTGATCATTTGTGTGAAAAAAATTTGATGCAATATTTGCAAAGAAGAAAAGAAAAAAAAAGTACGCAATATTTTACGAGGCAGGAACGCAAACCTTAAGCACACAGAACTGCAAGGCGCGAAAATGCCTCTCTCCCTCCCAATCAACAGTCTTGGACAAAAGTATCACCATCTCTTTTATAGCTCTCATCTTAGTAGACGAGAGCCCATATATCTCTGGGAGGCATGTTGAGTCGTTTACCTTCTGCATGAAATTTAACTCTGTTCCGATAACACAGGAAATGTGTTACGTTAAATTGTTTTCCTCATTTTCGGATTGTGTTCGAACATGGTTAAATAAATGAATTAACTTAATTCAATTAAAATATGATCCAGAATAATCTAACTATATCTGACCTGTCAAAAATCTCAGAAATTTTATGAAACTTAAATTTGTTCGTTAACAGACATTTTATACGGAACATAAAAGACATTCGGTCTTTTTACATATTTAATTTTTTACGTAATATATATTATCCATCAAAATAATTACGTAGATATATAAATACAGGAGTATATTTGAATGTTACTGAATGTCGAATCAATATTTTTTTGGTGATAAAAGGTTGAAGGAAAAAGAATGCTTAATATTATATGTAGTGATATCTGGTATAATTGGGCATAAAAAAAAAACGATATTCTTCTATTAGTATAAACTGAGCATATTACATAACTGGTCACTGCATTGCTAAATCAACCAGAGTTGACAAAAAGAAAAAAAAATCTCAGGAGTTCAAAAATTTTATCAATTTATCTCAAAACCTTTATGAAGGGAAAATTAATGGGGGAAAAAAGATTTCGATAATGTCGTTTTTAAAATTAACAAGACAAGAATAGAAAATTCTAAAAAGAATAATAAAAAGAATAAATAAAGCATTAAAAATTGGAAAAAAAGAAAGAAAACTAACTAAATAATCAATTAAGAATGATTTCTTTACATAAAACGGCTTTAATTATCACGGATGATTTAAAAGGAAAAAGATCATAAACAAAAAATAAGATTAAATACTTACTTTTTTTAAAAAAAAAATGCTCAAAAGAAACAAAACATGCATTTTTTTTTTAACATTTAAAAAGCCTAAATACGATACTTGTACAAAAGGAATAATTTTAATTCCTTCACCTAGTTAAGAAATGGATAATCTAAAATTATAACAAGTTTCAAATTTATATAACAAAAAAGCGCTCTCGCACACCGAATGCAACGCAAAAGCGAACCGTAACCATAGCTCTAACACCACACATTCGATCCCCTCCCTCCCTGACGGCGAGAAAAACGAGACCATCTCCAGTCTTAATCGCGTCTCTCCGGCTTGTTTATGTCTAAAAAGAGCATTAATTTCATCTCCTCGTACACACCTTTCAGAAGCAGAGATTCAAGAAATCCGATTCTAAGTCTGGCCAATCGCACCCCGCCCTCACCGCCTCCCAACTGCTAAAACCCGATCCATCTGAACAGAAAACACTTGTGATTGGTCGGTGGTTTGGATCTTGTGGATTGTAGAAATCCTCACATTCGATATGTTTTCGTGTTCCATCTCTGCGCAAACAAGGTTTCAGTCCCGGGCAGAATTTGATGCCCGTCTCCTGCAGGAAGTACAAGTGTAATAATAACAGGGGGAGGAGGAAAAGATATTGTACATACGGAAATGTTTTTGACGAAACAGATTGCGGTAATATGTAAAGCTATGGTACTGGGAAATATTTGGAGGATGTTGCGAAAGAGATGGATTGAAATATATTATTCCATATGTTAAGACAAAATCAGATTAATTTTAATATTGAGATATTTGTATTTATTATTAATTTAAGGGTTTGAACTTCGCAAATGTTTGGTTTCTCTTTAGATTAATTTATTCCAATACTAAAATGGTGTAAATGAGTCAGAAAATGAAACTGCTGTTCCCAAGATATATTTCAGAAACACTTTTTAATGGAAATTTCTTTCGGTATAAAAAAAGATTCATAAGTAATTTATCATATTTTTAAATTTGCATATGTTTTGCAGTAAATATTAGGCCCCTCCAAGCACATATTTATGTCTGACAATAGGATTATATTTTTTAAAAGTGACAAATTTGAACAAAACATTAAAATATTACTTTTCATGCATTTTTGTTCTAAAAAGAAATTTTCCTATGAATTTCTCTTTATGCGTTATTTTAATCAGTTAAAAGTATTAATAACAGAAAATTATTGCGCTTCCATAAATACATAATATAAACAAAATAAGAAAAATCTATTTCCAGTAATTTTTTTTTAAATAATTCAATCGATAAAACAGTAAAAAAATAATTATATTATTTGAATCAAATCAAATTCTGAATTCAGAAAATATATACCATTTCTTTTTGATCTTCAGAAGTTTCAAGAAAACCAATAACTAATAATAAAAAGTTCCAAAATCATTCTTAAAACACGCTTTAAAAAGTAAAACTTTAAATAAAGCGCGTCAAACTATCACTACTTAAAGAAGAGGTGGGGGGGAGTTATCATGGCAAAAAATCTGTTACGTTAAAATTGTTATCCGAAACCTGCCTTCAAGGGATGCTTCTTCCGAAACATTTATAATCGCTTCCGCGTTTCTTGAAAAAAGAATGAAATGGATTTTCGGAACCTTTTTTTATTGTTGTTGTTCGAACGCAAATAACTTGAACTTAGTCTCTTTATGTATGTTGAGTCTTCAATACTTTGACCTCGTGGCTCTTAAAATACTAAAATTCCACAGAAATTGATGTTTTTCCAAGTTCGTGGAAAAACCATTTTTATTTTGAAAGTAAATCATCCGGAATTCCATATCCTATTATTCAAATGTCTCGTTAATTCATATTTAAATCATTAGAAATACTTATTTAAATCAGCTTTATTGTTATTTTACTTGTACATTATTTTTAATCTAGCAATTTATGAATCTAAGAGTTATTTAAAGCTAGAATATTTCAATTTAAAATAATCTTATTTTAGAGAAACTTCATGATAGTCACGAATGAAGTTTAAACAGGAAAAATGCAATTACGATTCTCTTAAAAGTGTTAAAATTGCTGTGCTTGTTTATTCACATCGCACTTAGAAGCAACACAGGGCTATTTGCGACGGACCTCGTCATTTTGAACCTCGGTAAAGTGACGAGGAAGATACCTCAGCCAGCACCTTCCCCTCCAAACTGCCACACCACGTCACTCGGAGGGTTTGGGTTGGTTAGTTTTATTAACTAGAAGCAACACGAGAGCTATTGACAACGGACCTCGTCAATTTGAAACTCGATCAAGTGACGAGGAAGATACCTGAGCCAGCACCTCCCTCTCCAAACTTCCAAACCATGTCAACAGGAGGTTTTGGGACCTCGACCAGATTCAACATGCATCAGCTCTACTACAATGCGTGGCTTTAAAGCCATTAAGGCTCGAGTCCACGACTACAAGAAAATAATGCCGGCATCAAGTCCGCTAACATGACCACTAGTCTATCACGATCACTAAAAGTTTTAAGAAATGTAGAAATTGAAATTATGTTGCTGAAGAAATAATTTTACCAACTCAACATTTTATTGCTTGAGTAAGCCTAAATTAATGAACAATACAAGTTGGAGAATAATATATTTAATTTGTGGCTTTCAACTTTTCTTCCAATTTATAAATTTTAATAATTGAATCAACGGATTATATAATAATAAAAAATACATCTGTTGAAATATATAAGGATTGAAATTAGAATAAATATGTAAATTAGTTTTAATATATATAAAATTTATTGAACGGTGATGATTATTCTATAAAAATAACAAATTACCAAAAGTCAATCATGACAGAAAGGAAACATTGTTTAAAATATTCCTATTAGCGTGAAATTTGGCTTTATTATAAAAAAAAATACAGGCAAAAATTAAATTGTAATTTATATATTTCAGATATTAAATAATTAATATAAAAAAATATTATGTGGGGAAACCAATTCTTAATTTCGGGCTTAAACCATTTCCAAACTCCATTATTTCCGTCGTAACGTGATTTTGAGTCCTGAAAGACCTGTTGTGTAATGAATCTGATGTGCGTTAAATCAGTCGGAACTCTAAGTCTTCACGTTGAAAAAGTGTGGAAGTTAGGGTAGTGAGGTGCAAGCTCAGACTCATTCTCGACACTTGACCGAATGTTCAAAAGTTATGACGTCCGTCGCCATTGTTTCTGAAGTTGCTTCTAAGTGTGACATTAATAAAGAAATCAGTCAATTTTATTTAAACTGATAGTTTTTAAATAAACATAGGAGGGAATTACATTCTCTTTTGTATCTTATGTCTCCTCATAGTTAACGCGATGCTTAAAATAATATTTTGAAAGAATTCTATTATACATCAAAGAACCACACGGCCACAAAAATAATTTTTTATGAAGTTTTGGAAACAGACAAGTCTGCAGTGCGATTTTGAGCCATATTCTTCCTTTACAAAAAGGATGCGAAGTAAAAGGTTAAAATAAAATTCAGACATTAGTTAAGTTCGTGTAGACATAGATAGACACATTCGTGTAAACGAAGCCAATCAATTTAGTCAGAAACTTAGTAACTGACAAAAAAATAAAGAATCTGAAGCAATCAATTCCAGTTCAATTATCAAATGTAACTATTTACTATTTTTTGACATTTTATGATGTGCACGTACTTAGAAATAAATTAAACTTCTTCATTTAAACTCTTTGATACTATTCTTTGTTACATTAAGGAATTTCCACAAAAATTTTTCAAAAAATCTTTTCATTAAAAGTGTTAAAATATTTCTCAAATTCTCGTTGCAAAAACTCTAATAAAATTAATTCAGATATCCTTTTTTATGCATTATTTTTATCTTTTATACGGATGAACTTTTTGTTTTAATTTTAATTCATTTCTGATTTAACTTTTCAAACTTTTACTTATCAACTTAATTAAAAAAGGTTATACTTTTACTTTTATTTCTTCTCTGAGTATTTTATAAATAGTACAAGTATGATTATTCTTACAGTTAAGTCTAATTAGTAAAATGTAAGAGTTGTGAAATAAGCTTCTGATAAAGGATTTCAGAATTTGTTGCGATAATGAAAATATATCTGAATTAATATTTTACACTTGTTTTTTTCTCACATCGTTACATCAAAATTTTGACCATTTAGATTATTATTTTACTCGTCGATCTTCGAAGATATCAAGATTTCAGTCGCCAATTTTGTCATAAGATTGCTGCCAACATTTGATAACTAAAAAATGTCATCTCTTGTCTTCCCATTCTATAAATTTTGAAACATTTATATCTTCTCATTTTTATATTAGTGTGCATCAAAATACGGAATATTTTTCTTAATTCGAGAATAATAAAATTAATTTTTAAATTTAACTCCATTTCTTATATTTATTAATACCGGAGTGGTTCAAATTGTACCCATGTCAGGAATAGAAAAGGAGAATGGGGTAGTATTATCTGTTGATCATTTTTCTTTCTCTGACAAGTCAATGAGTATGAAGCACTTCACGCATCCCAAAAAATTGTCCCATTATTTTACCGAGCATTGAGATAGTCTTCGCCTTCATAGGAGATGATTGGCCGGGAGAAACCCATTGCTTTGATTATTGTTTGTTTCCGGTAAAATTGATGAATCCCGGTCGCATCAACGGCGACAACTCGACGAAACGGAAATCAAATATTTGATTAGACAGCAAACGACTGAAAATTAAAACTAACATATGAATAACACTCTTTTGATAGTTGGTATCACACAAGGGCAACATCAACTTGCCTGAGCAATGCCATCTGTCGTTCAAAAAAGTGTACTTTTTGAATCATTCTCGTATGTATTTTCTTTTTAAAATGATTTATAAACAGAGAAAAAATTATTATATCGTTATAATTTTATCATTATTTATCTAAATTACACATGATAGTTTAGACACAATCAAAATTGATGTTTTCTTTTCTTTTTATAGGTATATATATAAACATGGAAGAGGACGTAGCCGCTGACCTCCAGACAACAGCTCTTTGCATTCTAAGTTTCTTGGGCATGTGCTTAAATGGACTTATATTTCTTCTGCTCTACAGAAAACACAACATGAGAACATTTTCGAATAGATTTGTCCTTAGCCTTGCCAGCAGTCATTTATTACAATGCAGTAAGTAGATCAGAAAATACATATTACTTTCATAAATTGCATCATATTCTTAGATACTAACATGATCGTGATAAACAATATAGTCGTTCGCAACTAAAGGAAAGTCTGTTTTTGTACAAAATTGGTAACTAATATATTCACCACTGTAAACATAATAATTAAATAATTTATCTTCGCTAATAGGATGTTTATCAGCAACGGAAATTCACGTATGAGTGACGCGATTTAAAAGTAATTTCTTCAAAAAGTATTAAGGAGTTTTCAAGTTGATTATCACTCCAAAACATTAAGAAAGTCTCTTTATAGAAAGATAAAAAGGATTTTAAGGTTGGTGATGTAACAACAACATATATTTATGTTGTCAATAGATTTTCATTAATAATTTATAAATAAAATTTTGACGATTGATACGTAATATGAAATTTCAAAGGAATTTTACTGGGTCATTTAACACAAAAGCAAATCAAATTCCGATGAAACAACTTTAATTATGTCGTGATAAAGAAATATTCAGGTAAAACATTTATAAAATTAAAAAGAATTTTTTTAAAAAAAAAAAACTTAAAATTCGAAATTTAAAAAATTTAGAATCCTATCAGAAATGTAAGTAGTGTATATAACTTACTCTTTAAGTAAAACATTTCCTAAAATAACTTCTTATTTTTCCAGTTGTCGTCATTCCTGCAATGATAGTGTCTATCCAAGGAGTACAGCTCAATAAAGTTTGGTGCCGATTAACAAACTCTATGGCCATCTTTCTCAATTTGGTGTCGGTGCTCTCCATTCTTCTCATTGCTATCGACAGAAATTGCGCGGTCAACAGTCCCCTTCATTATACACTCACCATCACTAAGAAGAGAACTGGATTTCTCATTGGGTCAACATGGCTGGTGGCTTTGGTTATCTCCATACCTGCCTTTTTTGGAATCCCAGAAGCAAGCTACAAAGGATGCACCAAAGAAAATTTATTGCCACCAAACCATACGCATATACTTAGTATTGCGTACAGCTCTGCCGTTGGCGTTGTGGGTTTTATAATTCCCTTCATCAACGTGGCATGCTTATACTTTGCTATGTTCAAAGCAGCCAAGAACAACAATGCCCGAGCAAGAAGAAGCAGCTCAAATAGCAGTGGGTCCAATGAAATTGTTGTCAACATAAAACCTCCCAGGAAGCTAGGCGTCACAGAATATACCCTAAGAAGGAACTTTTCCACAGAGCGCGAAGACCCCAAAAAGGGTACTTGCTGTTTTGTTGGCAAGCATAAGGCGGCAGTGACAGGCCTCCTGGTGGTGATGTCTTTCGTTATTTGCTGGTTGCCATTCTTCATCACATTCATATCGGACATATTTGTCCCTACACCAGACAATATTCGATACTTAGTTAACTTTGTGTCCTACACGTCTTGTCTTCTGAATCCTTACTTATATTTCTTTCGCAACAAAAATACTTGGAAAGAATGCAAGAAGATGATTATCGCCCTATTGATTCGCAAGAAAAAGTTCGGGGAAGGCAAAAACACCAGGAAGAGCACCGCTGATCTCTCTTCAAGTCTCCTTCGATTGCCTGATTCCTTGAGTCAGCCCATTTTAGCTTTGAACTCATCTCAGATTAACACTCTGTGCTCAGAATCGCCGAGTATGAGCATGTCCGTGCAGACAGTATCGCAGCAAGAGAGAAAATCTTTCTGCAAGGCGCATGATGCTTTTCCGCATGATCCAATAAAACCTCTCCTGCACCAGGACTCTTCCTCCAGCAATGACAGCAGTGACGCTTGCGCGACAACCGTTGTCATTGGTAGCGTACTCAGCATTGAGGAAGATTCTATGATTTGGTACCAACCATTCCGATCTGGAATGGTCGATGTGCCTCTTCATAATGAAGTAGTGTGACTTAAGAAGTTCTTTAAGCTTTGGGACAAAAATTGCTAATGAACTGGTGCTGAAGAAGTGTGCTGTGATTTCATTCCTCCTTGAATGAACAAGTATTGTTTTCTCTTGTTACCATTCACTTTTTTTTTACTCATTGCGTGAATTACGGAGAACAATCAAAGGCTCACTTATCATGTACAGCCCTGTTTAATTTTTTAAGGAAAAAGTATTCAAAACGGAACAGTATTGTTCCCTAGCTCACAACTGTATAATTTTGTCTTTTATCATACTGTTCGATTTGTGAAATGTTCGAATCATATCTATTTAACTCAATTTATATTTTATGTGTGTTTCTTTAAAAGAAAAAAAAGTATTTATTGAGGGAGATATAAATCCTTTTTCTTATTAATAATATTAAAAATATAAATTTGTTTTAAAAAAAAAGTTGGACATATGGCAATAGCAAAAGAATCATCTGTATTTTCAACACTTTTTGGTAACGGCTACTTTTATACACTATCAAGAGACCTGAACATTATATATATTCCTAAAGTTCAGGAAAAGTTCAATTTGTAATTTTATACTGAACAGATAAATATGAAAAAAAAATTAAGACATTAAATTTTTTCCATTTTTAAAGACAATGAATTTCAATTGTGCCAAAACAAAGGCAAGAAAATATATTTGTATCCAACAACTTGTTAATTAGCATTCAAAGCATTTTGATTTAATATTCAATTAACTTTGATCCAGTAAAATAATTTACAAAATCTATCCTAGGAAGGCTTGTTTAAATAACTTTTGATAAAATCAAAATTTTTACAATATTGTCAATGTTTATCGATTAGATTTATGTATGGTGCTGAAAATTGTTCGAATTGTTGAAACGAGCTTAGATAATTCCTTAATATTTACAATGTTATTAATATCACAGAAATAAAAAATGGTGCTGAAATTGAATGAAATTATTAAAAAATGAACAAAAAAAAAAAAGATTTAAGGAAATAAATAAAAAAAATTTAATTTGAAAGAAACACGGTTAATTTACTTAATTGTTTTAAAAAATATTGATAGGGTTTCTTTTTTCTGAGTATAAAATCAAAAGAAGTTTGTTGCATCTTGATTTTTTAAATTAAAAATATATATAAATAAAAACTTTTTGTTATGAAAGTATCTAAAATAAAAAATCTAAAATAGGAAAAGTTTTTAAATACAGAATTAATTGAATTGGTATACATATATTTATTTAATGTAACATTTATTTTAAAAAATGTTTGGATGAGGATCACTTATTTATTTTTGCTAATGTTATAACAAAGACCTGATTTTTCAAAATTAAAAGCTATTCTTAAGGTAAGTAGTTAATTGATGTTAAAAATGAACAGAGGCTTAAGGAGCACTGTACTGAAGAATAAAAATTCTTCAGAAGTATCAAACTAAAGTCCAAATATTTTATAATACTATAATAATTTGGTATTTATCTTGGCTTTATTTGTTTTAAGAATAAATTATAAATGAGTTATTTTGTAATTATATTCATTTATGTTACAAAATACTCCAATTATTAATGGATAAATTATTTTCCATTTTTCAAATTTTCGCGACAAGCTACATTGAAATTTCTCAATTAAACAACTATTGACAAATATATCAAAAACATATTTTGTTTTAAAAGAAAAATCTACGATACGTTATTCTGAAAGTGTTAAAAATAAATCAGCTTAAAAATAAAAAGAAAATATAACCTTAACACAACCTATTTTATTTTTTCTGGATAATAACTATTCTTTGGAACTTTTATTTCGAAACCAGCAACATCACATATCAGCTCTGTTAATGTTTATCAAATACCGATAAAAGATTTTACTCAAAAAGAAGTGATCGCAAGATTTACTGAACTGAAAACCGATATTTAATGCAATGGATTTTATTAATCCTATTATTTTAAAATGTGCTGGTGGTAAAAAAAAAAAATGTGCTTGCCATGTTTATATTGCATCTAAAGTAGTAAATTGTGCTGAACTTTGTAACATCGCTTTAAATGGAATGTGTCAAGAAATTAAAGATAATTAGTTTTTTAAATATTCAATGATCTAGTCATGTAATAAAGTCGTTCGAGCTTATGGTTGTATGATGTTTAAAATTACGCACAACGAGTGTTTTAATATATATCATTTTAAAAATTTATTAATAAGGGCAAACAGAGTAGTTACGATTGTCATATCAATTTATAGTACATTTTTAAATAAAAAGAATATGTAAGTCAATTTTCTAACGAGCATGTGGAAATTTAATGAAGCATAACGAAGATTTACTTATGTAAGTCTTTGGCTGATTTTATAAATATTTAGTTTGAGGATTATTAAAATGATAAAAGAGAATTTAATAAATTTATAAAACCAAAAACTGAAAAAGTATGAGCAAATCTATAAAATGTAATTTAGTTTGACAGTTAACATTGTTAAATTGCTATTTGGTGTAAGTATCTTTCACAATTGAAGTATCTAGTCGCAACTGAAAATGTAAATATTTAAGAATCAATAAATGAACCTTACGATATGGTAATTATATTGACAAGCGAGTTAATTACTGGAAGACAAAATCTGTAATTAAATTACGTAATTAAAATAAATAATTGATTCGAATGCTCATATCTTCACTTTTGAAGTTACTTTGCCAAATATCAGCAATAATTTATGCAAAAATCAAATTGCACGATTTTGGTTGAAAAGATAATTTTTGTTTATATGATTCCTTATTGAAAGATTCCGTAACCAGACAATGATTGTGCGTAAATATCTCAAGTTATTCTTGAAAGATTCTTTAAATGCCTCGGCATTACTGCTCATAATTTTGTATAGTAAGAAAAGAGAAAAAATGTGTGCTCGTTTTTTTTCCTATCAAAGCTATGATTGTTATCGAATATAATTTTTCAGCGTTAGTTGCCAAAAAATAGCCAAAATGTAATCTTCATTGCTTAATGTCTGTGTAAACATTCTTATCCTTGTCTTATCGTAATGTTTGTATCATATATTGTATTGTGAATTTTATTACGGATGATACTCTATTGTGATGTCGTTTTACATTCCATATCTTTATACAAATACTGAATAAACTAAATAGTATTGTGAATAATCTGGTTCTTTCTATCTCAATAACAGTGGATGTTTGATTTTGAATTATATAACACTGTTTTAGAGAATTACGCAAAGGCTATTGGGGGCGGATCTCTTAATAATGAAATCGGATCAAGTGTGTGACAAAGACTACACACATATTAGTCTACAACTCTTCCATCTCCCACACCAACTCACATTAGAGATTTAAAATCCTTTTCATTACTTATATGGTGGTACCAAAGCTCAACTTAATACCGTTGGCCATGGTGCTATTACAACATGTAGTTTTAAAAATTATAATTATTAATAATGCATATGAATTGATTATGTTGATAATAATACACATGAATTAATAACAACATAACAATACGCAGTAATTAATAACAATATAATAAAGAATATGAATTAATAACAATATAAAAAAGAATATGAATTAATAAAAATATAAGGATGCAAATGAATTGATAAAAGTATGATAATGCACATAAGAATTATTTGTAATAATTTATAGCAATAAACACATGAATCAATTATGTATGATCATGAATTAATAATAGATAAAGAAAATGTTAAAATGTATCGGATAGCTTATTAATAAATATATTGACTCATTTTAGATAGAAGCACTATTTGATGTGATTCATTTCGATTATATACATCTATAAAACAAAATAATAACTTCAAACTTCTGGTTATAAAACTACAAAGTTATTATATGAGAAATGTGTGTGTATATTGACGAAATTTTCATCGTTCATTTCACACACAGTAAAGGAATTTAAAAAAAACTTAATGAATTCTTGCATATTAATATGTAAATAAAGATTATGATACAAAATTTAACTAATTTTAGAAAGGTAACATGTAATATAAGCATATTATATATATATATATATATGTATATATATATATAATTTAATTGTAAATTTCTCAACTATAGCAATATAAAAATGAACAATATATGAAATATAAAATTATAATGAGTGATTTAAAAATTTTCAAATACTGCAATGGTTATAAAAGACAAAAACACCACCAAAACAGAAATCAAGAAAAAAGGAAATAAAAAACACTTTCAAAAATGCAGATAAAGAAATTTAAAATACTGTCTCAAGTTGGGATTGAGCTTCCATGGTT